>JAOXNR010042773.1:0-51896 GCA_028571225.1 Parsonsia alboflavescens | reverse complement strand
ATTATTATTATATAGAATACCTTAATGGTAGACTAGACAGAGAAAATAGAGACTTTGTATATTTGTCAATCTTTTTAACTTTCTATATACATTTACAAAAAAATAAAAATAAAAATAAAAATATTGAAAAAACCAAAATAAAAATTAAAAGAAAAAGAAATGATTGAATTGAATGGAAAAAGATTGCTGGAAATCCGAATCAGATTTTTCTAAACTACCGCAAGATATTTTGGAATTGGTAATCGATAAATCATTTGCCATTGATAGACAATCTTTTCAGCTTGTTTGCCATAGCTGAAATATTGCTGTACAAACATATAAATTACGTCAGACTTCTTACTATAAAGATTTATAAAATTACAAAGAACAGATTAAGAAAGAAAAAAAAGATTATATAGCTTTTCGATATCAGATTTTAAAATACACATGAATTCTGAGAAAGATTTTTCTAAATTGCCCAATGAAATATTGAAAACCATTGCTTCCATATTAATTCGAGATGATAGAAAACATTTTAATTTAATGTGTCATGATTGGAATATAGCCGCAAGATTATATAATGAGCATAGATATTTTTACAAAATGGAATTTTATTATGGAAGATATAATCAATATTATTACTATGATAAAAACCGCTATTATAACTTTTTGATTTCCGAAAATTTTGAAAATAATTATCGACATAGATATTATCTAAACTTGATCATCATATAAATATATATATATGTTCGGAGACCTTTCGAATATTGTTTGGCCCTAGCTAGCTTTTATATCATTGTTGACTACATATGTTTTGAAGAGTCGGATAAGCATGACTTTCTAGATATTATAAGGTTGCAATGAGTTCTTCATAACCAAACATCATACGGAGATAAAGACAAGATGTTTCGTTTCCTATTTGTTTTTTAAAAACCCATTTTTCATTATTTCTATTTTATTTATTTAAATATTGCAATGAAAAATGTGAAATTATAACTTAAATTTGTTAATTAAGGTGAATTATTATTTGAATTTTTTAGGTTTATTCAAATCTAGACACATGGATGGAATCAATGTAAAGGAAGGATGGTGGAAACCTGTGCCACAAGCAAAGCAAGTTTTGAAGAATTGTGGAAAGAAGCAATGGAAGGAATATTTTAGAAAGATATGTTCTTAATATCTTATGATTTAGGCTTTCCCTGCACAAGGATAGAGTTTCGAAGAAGTTGAGAAAGATCCGGATTTGCTTAGAAAGATCTTAATTAGTTGATAAGATTTTCTGGAGCCCATAATATGCTTCTGTGTATGATGATCATCATTACAATACCATGTATGATGATTTACTTCCTACATCACTTGCACTAATTGTGTGCGATCATATTCTCTTTTTTCTTTTATTCTCGTCCTTACATTTCAATATTTTTATTCTCAACAAATAGGAGAGAAGAAAAGGGATATATTTACCCTTTATATATATTGTAAGGCACTATTAGTCACGTAAAAAAGAAAGCCAATATAATTTATTTATGGTTGAATGAATGAATGAAACTTATTTAAAGACTATTTTTTACTTAGTTAGGGAAGAGTTCATTTTAATTATTTCCCCTAGTTGAAATTATAACTTTTCTTTTCATTTTGCATTGCTTACATATATTTTTCATGTTTGATTTTATTGATATGTTTGAGAGTATGAAATAAAGAACAAGTATAATGGAACATTGAATTCAATTGGTGATTTTTTTTCTCATTATTATTTTTATACTTTTGTCACGTGATGAATTAACAAACAGATACAATGAACAACCTTTTCCCTGACGGCTTTAGCCTTTAGTAGTTGCGCTCTTTGCCAAGCAATCGACCGAAGGATACCGAAAGAATCAGATCTCAACTAGATTTCATCGGTAAATTGCAAAAATGGATTTTAGTACTCCGTCTAATTTGACCATCATATCCATCAAATTTTTCTTTGGGTTTTTTTTTGGGAAATTAGTCATCTTTGTCCCTAAAGTTTGATAAAATATTCATTTACAACCTTAATGATTTTTTTCTATCTTCAACACCCTTAAACATTTTATAACCCTATAAAATCAATTTTCTTACAATTTGTCACTTAGCCCTCTCAAAATTTTGGTTTTTTTCCCCTCCAATTTTCTAAGGTTAATAAATATTTATAGATGAAATGAAACGGACTAAGTACCGTTGAAACCAAGCTACCCACCTTCCCTTTAGAATTTCAAAACAACTGAATTTCCACTTCGGCTCCACTCCAGTTCCCTCCACCTCCACTTCAACTTCGTGGCACAGTCTAGCTCTCCATCAGCTGGGTTTCGGGAGATCGAGAGAGAACCAGCAGCTGGGTTTGGGCAAGCTCGCCGAAGAGATAGAACACGAGATCAGCACCGGTTGGTTTGAGACTGACGAGCACTGGTGACATCAAGGTAGCTCAGAAGAACCCACCACTCACCTGCACTCCTCTGCATACTGTTCCTGTTGACATCTATGCATTCCTCTCAAGGAAGCTCAGAAGAAACCCACCACCCTTGATCCACTCCTCTCCACACTCTTCCCTGATGAAAAATTATAAACTCAGGCAGTCGAGGAGCTTCAGCAGAGACCCGGTAAATTAGTTGGTCTCCAGTCCTGGAATTTCACTTGCATTCATCAACGGAAGTGTAAGTGGTTTATATTTAAAAAATGAAGGAAAACCACTATGTCATAGATTCTTTCCTTGTATAAAATCCTGTCTGCTAGATTACATGTATTCATGTTATTCTGACACAGACTCTCTAGCCATGTTTTTCTTATATTGGATTTTTCTCTCAAAAAGATATTTATGCCTTTTTGTAATATATTCTTGGTATTATATAAGTCTTCAAAACTAGAGATCTATAAGCTTACTATTTCAGTTTATCTAGATAATTATTTTAATAATAGACTCATTTTTTAAAAAAGAATTAAATGTCGTATATGAAGTTCTCCTCTTCCATTTGCCACCACCGCACACACTACCCGTTTCATCCTGCAAATGGAAGAGGAATGAGAACTTTTGGCAAAATTTTTGTCACAGCAGTAAATGAGAATTTTTGGCAGACCTATAAATTTTGGTAGATTTTTTGCAATATAATCCTTTTTTTTTTTTTTTGGGCAAAATTGTAAATGGAAGAGGGCACTTCATCACAAGAAGTGTTGACTATACTTGTAAATGATGGGATTAAACCAAATATTTAGCAAGCATTTGAAACCATTGAAGAAGCCTTTAATTTCTACAATGCTTATGCAAGAGAATGTGGATTTAGTGCAAGGTCAAGTAATCACATGCATAAGTCTGGCAGTAGAGAAATGGTGTGGAAGAAATTTGTTTGCTCTAAGGAAAGGAAGATAAATGATTCTTGGAAGAAATAGAAAGATGATACTGCACAAGGTGTGGAGAGGAATCGATCCTTGGTTCGTGTTGGATGTAAAGGAAGACCCTTGTTAAACGCCAAATAGGACCTTCTTGGGTCATTAGTTCATTTGTTGAAGAGCACAACCATCCGCAAGCTACACCCTCGAAGGTGTATCTTTTAAGGTCTCACGGGAAAGTATCGGCTGCAAAAAAGCATTAAATCATCAACTTTCTGAGGCAAATGTTCCTACATGCCCACAAATTAGAATTATGGAAATGGAATCGGGTGGGGCACAAAACATGGGGTGTACCGAAAGAGATTTTCGGAACTACAAATCACTGGTGGAAGAAGAGGAGAAAGGGATAGATGCAGAAAGTTTGTTGGAAGGATTTTTTGAAGCGAAAGAAAGAGATGGTTCATTTTTTCCTCCTATGAGCTTGACGAGGACAACAGGTTGGTAAGGCGTTTTTGGGCTAATCCGTTTGGAAGGAGTTCTTATAATGTCTTTGGAGACGTTATTGTGTTTAATATGACTTACAACACGAACAAATACAGTATGATTTTTGGTCCCATTAATGGAGTAAATCATCATGGGTAGACAACTGTTTTTGAATGTGCCTTCCTGAGAGGTGTTGGAGTAAATCATTCATTTGGTTGTTCAATCAGTTGTTGGAGGCAATGCCAAGAGCTGCACCATTGACAATTATCACAGACCAGGATCCAACAATGACAAAGGCAATACCACATACTTTTCTCTCAACAGTTCACAGGTTCTGTTTATGGCATATTTAGAACAAGTTTTTGGAAAAACTAGATTCAATAGCATACCGTGACAACTACCGTCGAATCAATTACATCATTTGCAATAGTGAGACTACATTTTTATGTGAATCAGGATAGGCTAATTTGATGAGGGATACCAGTTTGGGAGGAAGTGAATGATTGGCTCACTTAATTGGGATTCGTGAGAAATGGGTGCCTACATATGTAAACCAGTTCTTCAGTGCAGGAATGAGCAGCAGCCCATCATACAGAAAGTTCCCATTCAATTTTTAAGAAATATATAAATAAAAGAAATTCATTGATGGAGTTTTGCTCTCTTTAATAGAGCCCTAAATCACCAAAGGCACAATGAGTTAGTTGTAGATCATGTAGATGTCAATGAGAAACCAAAACTAAAAACTATATGGGCATTGGAAAAACAAATGGTTGAAGTTTACGTCAAGAGGAATTTCTTAATCTTTCAAAGTGAGGTGTTTGAAAGTGGGGGTTATAAAATCAATTATGCATATGAAAACGAGGGCAATGTCTGTTATTTTGTACAAAGGGATGATAGTGATTCTTTAGGAAAGCAATGGGAAATGCTCTACAACAAGCTTACTGATATTGTCTCTTGTAGTTGTAGGAAATTTGAGTTTTAAGGATTACCTTGTAGACATAACATATTTTCAGCAAAAGTAGATGAGCCAGTTACCTACATGCTATATTTTGAATAGGTGGGCACGACACGCAAGAATGAGGTCACGGGAAAAACAAGTGGAAGCATTACAACACACAGAAGGAATGTCATTGATGACACGCCACACAAGTCTTTCAGCTTATGCATCTGTCATAGTTGATGATGCATCTTTAACTGATGAGACCTCATCAATTTTCGTAGTGAGTTGAAGGAGATACATGAAAAAATCAAGGCGATTAATATTAGGTCTAATAATGTTATCTCATGGTCTGCAAGCAAAAACTTCTAAGCAAACACCAAGTGTAAGTAATCCTACACCAGTGAAAGCTAAAGGATGTGATAGACGACTATTATCAGGAAAATAAAGAACAATTCCAAAAAAGAGGTTATGCCGCGGATGTGGACCTTGTGGGTAGGCACATGTCAAGAGAAACTCTCCAAGATTAAATGAAAGGTAACTTTCTCTATATTTATTATTATTATTATTTTCAAATATATGACTTTACTGTGATAAATATGACATTAAGCTAAAAATGTTTATATATTTAAGTTTTATGTTGGATGAAGCAAGATTGAATTTAGATTCGTCTGACGAGGAAGCCCTGAAATCTCAAGGAGGTATGAAATTTATATGAGAATTATTCAATGTTCCTAATGAGTGAATTTGTTAATGTATTTTTCTTCGCTTGATGAAAAGCAGGATCAAATGTGCCTAGTCCATTTAAGAAATAGTCGCAAGTCATATAATTGGGAAGTGTTGTGTTCCCTAAGATTGGTTATAAAATCACATATTTACCTGAAAAATATCATGCCTTCACATAATCATGGCTTTAGTTGAGTGGAAGTGAGACTATTTTATTTATTTAATAATTTTGTTTGATGAGTGAATGAGGGATTTTGCAATACAAGGTGTTTGCTGACCTTGTGTTCAGCTTGGTGAGATTTTGTTCCTTTAGTGTAGAAACTGTCTTAAATATAGCATGGTACCCAACTGTTAAGTATTATAGTTTCCTAGTATTTGTGGAATGCTACATGTTTTAAGTGTATTTTATTGTTTCTTCAATCCAATGCTATTGAGATCTTCAATGTTTATTTTATGATTTTCCTTCATTTTGTAATGGCAAACGAATCAGTAATGTAAGTGTTACAAGTTTTTTTAGCTTTCATTCTTTATCTTATGCATATGTTACAGATTAATGTAGCTAAACTGTAACTCTTGTGTGAAAAGTTTCATTCACTAGTGTGCCTAAAATTCTGCCAAAAGTTCTCATTCCTCTTCCATTTACAAGATGAAACAGGTTGTGTGTGCGGTGGTGGCAAAATGATAAAGGAGAAGTTCATATACGATATTTAATTCTTTTTTAAAAAATAAGACCATTATTAAAATAATTATCTAGATAAATTGAAATAGCAACCTTATAGATTTTTAGTTTTGAAGACATATATAATACCAAGAATATGATACAAAAAGGCATAAAGATCTTTTTGAAAGGAAAATCTAGTATAAGAAAAACATGGCTGGAGCGTCTGTGTCAAAATAACATGAATACATGTAATCTAGCGAACAAGATTTGATACAAGGAAAGAAACTACGGCATAGTGGCTGTCCTTCATTTTTCAAAATATAAACCACTTACACTTCCATCGAAATTCCAGGACTAGAGAGGCACTCCTTTACCGGGTCTCGACTGCTTGAGTTTATAATTTTTCAGCAAGGAAGAGTGTGCAAAGGAGTGGATCGAGGGTGGTGGGTTTCTTCTGAGCTTCCTTGAGAGGAATGCAAAGATGATGACGGGAACAGTGTCCAAAGGAGTGCGGGAGAGTGGTGGGTTTCTTTTGAGCTACCTTGATGTCACCGGTGGTTGTCGATCTCAAACCAATCGTTGCCGATCTCATGTTCGATCTCTTCGGCAAGCTTGTCGAAACCCAGCTACTGGACTGCTGGTTCTCTCTCGATCTCCCCGAAACCCAACTGATGGAGAGCCGAACAATGCCGCGAAGTTGGAATGGAGGTGGAGGTGGAGGTGAGAGTGGAGGGAATTGGAGTGGAGCCTAGGTGGAGTTTTAGCTGTTTTGAAATTCAAAAGGGAAAGTGGATAGCTTAGTTTCAGCAGTACTTGGTCCGTTTCATTCCGTCTATAAGGTATCACCCGCACTTGGTAGTGTGTGCAGTACCTCACACACTATCAATACTCTCTCTATATAATATATATATATATATATTTATATGTACGAAAATACTATATAGTACCAGGGAACATACCTTATGGAATGCTCCAATTAATTATTTAATGATCAACGTTAACGATCAACTGTCTTTCTTTTTTTTTTCTAATAAAAAAAAAAAATAATCCTATACCTATTGTATAGTTTATCCTTTTAGGGTTTTATAAAAAAGATATTTGCAAAAAAATAATTTTTTATAGAAGAATTTATTTTTTCTTAACAGCTGACCATTAATTTTGACCGTTAGAGACTTAACTGAATTACTCTATAAGGTATGCTCCGTAACCCTTTACAGCATAAGTATATATATTATAAAAAAAATAATAATAATGAATCACTTTTCACTGTTACACATTCCATTTAAGTGTTACCATACTCCTTCCATCACTATCATCAAAGCGATAAAAAATGTTGTAGTAAAATTTTGATTGAGTGGCCTCTCCTTCTGCTGCTTAACTTTCAGCTAAATTCCAAACATCACCATTCGCCAATGTATCGATTATTTTCTATAACGGAAATCATAAATTTGTAAAATGACTTTTGACAAATATGTCAAGTGAGACTTATATCTCAACTATTTTGAAAGATTTGAGTAAGAAATTTCAATGATGATTTTGATTTCAAAAGCAAACAATCATCATGGGTTTGGAGTAGAGCTATCAAAATGAGTAGAGCTATCGTTACCGTAACGGAATTCTTGCTACAGTGCTCATGCAGCCAACCAAGCGGAGCAAGAATTTCGTTACAGTAACGGTTGGAGCCTACAGCAAATCCGTATATATATATATAAGGGTTGACCCTTCCTGACCCTTGTAGAGTTGGACTGAATTAGGATCTTGATGCTCCTTCATAAAATAGGACTGGACAATCTTAACTCTTTAAATTTTCTGGCCCATGAGGTTGGGCCAAACTAGCCCCAATTGACATATCTAATTCCGAGTTTGTCAAGAAACATTCCTAGATTAATTACAATCACCGTTGCAAATGATATTTTCATATAAGTTTTGGATGCTAGCTAGAGCCACCCACGACAATTTTTAGTTTCTCAAGTCATGCCTTGCAAATGTATACTTATGGGAATGTTAAAAATACTAGTCTAAAAAATTATATTAAGTCAAGATAAAAGAAAATGTGTACATCCTTTAGAAGTTCATTTTCTTTTAAACTACATTGGAAGAAGTAGAAGAAACGGGCTTTTCAAAAATGATGTTTTGATAGGGTATGGTAGGGATACGTGGTGGAGTAAGAAGGAGATGCTCTATATATGTTTTTCTTTTTATTATTATTTAAAGTTAAAGAATTATATTGTCTCTGAATGTGGAGAAACATATAAAGTTTTATGGAGCTAAAAAATAAATTAAACAGATATTCAATATAGATAGATTATAATGATTTTGAGTGTTAATAGAAAAAAATTACATTTAAGGATGTAAATGAACTTTTAGTTAATTTTTAGGAACAAAAATGACTAATTTCTCAAAATAATTATAATTTTTGAAGGAGATATCAACAAAATTAGACGGCGAACCAATGTTGGTAAATTTATAATGTTTGTAAATTTATAATGTTTGAGGGTTTTAATGACAAGAAAAAAAACATTAGGGATAATAGTGAACTTAGGACCACTTCAAGGATAGAAATGACTATTCTTCCGTATATTTTTCTTTTAATATAAATAAAAAAATAAATATATATTTATATATATGTATATTTATTTATTTATTTTGAGAAAAGAGAGGTGGATGATGTACAAAACTTCTTGCCACTTAGAAAACACTTTTGTCCGGTTGTTTGTTTGATTTTATGAAATCAAACCTTCTTAAAAGAGTATTTATATATTACTTCCTTTATTCAAAATTAAATGTCCCTATATATATTATATACTGTTTGAAATTAAATGTCTCATTTGATATTAGGAAAAAATTTACAAAGGAATTAGGGTGATTATTTGAATGATAATGGAGAAGGTGGGGCTAGGTAAATGAAAGCCCAGATGATAGAGTCCAAAGAAATGATAAAAGTGAAGATTTAATAATTTGTTTGAGGACAAATATGCAAAAAGAATTATTAATTCAATTGGTCCAATAAGGTAAAGAAGAATTTGAATTCGAAACTCCAAAGGATGTCAAAGACAAAAATCAAGTGTAATGTTTTATATATTGGAATGTTTAGGGATGAATTTGGAGCAAGTAAAACGGACATAAAACGAGGAAAACTGAGACTGAATGGTCTGGGCATCGGTTCAAGAACCGGCGCTAGTCAAAAAATAATGCCCAAAAGGAGGCGAACAGAGAAGTCCCGGTTTGAACCGGCTCCGGTCGCAGACTTTACGTTTATCAATTAGCATCCACCGGTTGAATTAATCTCATGCCCCGGTCATGCTGTGTTCCTGCACCAGTTGTTGGCTTCTTAGCACCCGTCATCTGTTGTGTTCTTCACTTGTCCGAGTCATCACCGATTGGAGTATTGTCTCTTCATGAAGTATTGATTCTTCATTCCAATCACATGATATCATCATCCACCTACCCATCAATGCATCAACTTCATGCAGGCCGAATTCATTTTGGAAATCAAATGGATGGATTTTGAGTATCATCTTCACCGAATTACTTGCGGTTCCCAAAATTGGTGGATTTCTTATAGTTCCCAAGTTGTTTTGAATAAGGAAGTCAAGTCAATTTTGACATTGCTTCTTAATTATTTTTAAGCCTTTTACTTTTCTATTTAATTAGAAGATGATTTTAGATGGTTTTAATTAATATTTTATAAGATTTTTTATTATTTAGTTGGACAATTAAGTTTATTCAACATATTCTGAAATTTGAAAATATTCTCTATTTTCTTTAGTTCTTCATTAAACTCTTAACTTATTAAACAATTTAGCTTGGGTTGTTTGTGGCGTCAACCTTTGGGAGATATTGATTCACACTTGAGAAACAACATCAAGTCAGTATATGTTTAAGCATCGAAACTTAGTAATTATTTATGGCAAAGTTTCATACTCATGTACGTTCTAACTAATCAAAAGTTAGGTTCACATCACCAGACATGTGGCTGCAATGTCCTATAAGACCTTGGACTAGCTCCGCTTCAGGTCTAAATTATTAGGCCCATGCCCTAATCTGTTCATAGGGATCAAGGAGCTGTTTTACCATTGGTGGAGCTATCATGGAAGCCATCAAAGGAAGGGTGCATTGAAGATGAAGTTTATGGAAGAAAACATGCCCATATGCACTTGCACTTCAAGAATGAGAGAACTTTAATACTAAGGAATGAAGCCAAGTACAAGAAGTTGCATTTCAAATAAAAGTATGAAGCTTCAAGAATGAAGAAAGTCTAGAATCGAATAGTTCAAAGAAGGGAAGAACTTGAAGCTTCCTTGGGAGGTGTACTTACAAATACCTGGACATTTGCATACAATGATTTATACTTCAAGTATAGGCTTAAGAAGGAGTGGTGATGGCTTGAAAAGTATATCATGAAACACCAAAAAACAAGTCATAACAATCCAAGAAGAAAAGGAAAAAAAAAAAAGGCCAAGAAAACAAGCCAAAAATGGAGCCAATTGGAAAGTGGAACAGTGGTTGTCTAGTCCTCTATCCAGTGGCATGTCCAATGCTAGACCAAGGTGAACAGAGAGAGGGAAATGCTGTCCAGAATGGACAAGGCACCTGATGGGGGTGAAGCTAGCGTCGGATGGACTCCTACCAGACGCTGCAATTTCCAATCTTTGTCCATTTTCTTCCATTCCTCTTGTAATTTGAAGCTTGTATTAAGGGTAGTCAAGTACATACACCCGTAGAACAAATCATTAGGTTAATTTAGGGTTTTAGAACTGTATATACTCCTCATCTGGTCTTTCACAAAAACCTACAAACATATTTTTATTGAAATCAAGAATCCCTTTTGGATCAAACTTGTTCTTTGTGAGTGTTCTTCCTTTAACTCTCTTAGGATTCTTGATTTAATACTCAAGGATATTATATCCTCCAAGATGCAGAAACAGATTCTGATAATAACTTATAGAAACATATTCTGATAATAACTTGTGGAAGCCATGCCCAAGATCAAATTGAATAACTGATCAGAAAGTATATTACAATTATGAATATACGTTATTAGCCACAGATTATAAGACCTTTTGCAATCCTGAGAATCAATGTCTGAGAAAATATGATAGAGGGAATATATTGTTCACTGTACTATGTTTTCTTTCTTTGTAAAAACATACGTTAATAGAAGAGTCATATCCTCCTTTGTATAGTTGTCTAAAAAGAAGTTGTCTTATAGAAAGGTCATATCCCTTTTTTTTTTTAATTAACTTCTCTTCATTATCTGAAAAAAGCATCAGATCTTTTCTTTTAATTAACTTCTTTTCAGTAGTTGTTCTCACTACGGGACATATCCCATCCTTGACGACTCATAATTCCAACATCTCCCACTCGCCCATGATGGGCTAAACAATATTCGCTTTCTTTTGCAAATTTCATATTGAGAAATAATTCATGCGACCAGCATAGATGAGAGGTCGTTGCTATACAACTGTTAGGAATATGTAACAACTCAAATTGGACATAATCATTTAGAGTAGATTCAGTATGCAGTCCCCTAGATCAATTAGTCACATCTTTTTCTTTCTCTTGATCTCTAAACGTATAATTTGGTGTATTCACCATTATGATAAAACATAAAATCACAATTGGTAGACCTATAATACAAACTCAGAATGTGATATCATCATGGAATTGATCTTCCTCTTTCGTTAAACCTCTCCATTTTAGTTCAATTCGCTTTTCTAGAAATGCTCTGTTAGAAGAAATCGTTTGTGATCTTTGGTAACATTCTGAGATAGCAAATATTGAATAGAAATTTTGAGAATAAGTAAGAGTCATGTGGGTACTTAAATATGGAATAATTATCCTCAAGAGTCTCACACGGCAATAAAAGTTGAGATAGAAACTTTTGCCAACATTTTTTTTTTCATTTTATGCATACGTAATATCAAATACATACTACAGTATTCTCTCCTTTCCCATGGAGCATATGTCTTGACCTTCAATACTATACAGATGATAGTTCAAACATACACAATGTTTAACTTGAGTTCACAAATCTACTCTCATTTTATAAAATCTATCAGAACTCTCATTTGGCTTCAAAAACAAATAAAATAAAATATGTGGATTTTTTTACTTTTGGACAAATAAATATTAAGTCCTCATCTTAACACTTAGTTAAGGCGACATCCATATTTTAAGCTTGAGCTCTCAATTATCACTTAGATAATAAGCTTAAAATTGTCTCATTTCTATTTATCACCTAGTAAATGGAGGCAATTACCCGTGTGAGTGGGCTAATCTCTTATCTGTTCGACGTACTTTTTTTTTAAAACATAGTGCACTAAGCATTAAGATGCATAAATGCCAAAGCATCGACAGGGAATACTTTGACAAGCCTTTTGTCATATTGGAGACTGAACCCTCAACATTTTAACCCTTCCACTCTTATTATCAATGCTCCCACTCGGATGACGTTGTCTCATCAAGTGGATGCAATTGAGATTGTTTCAAAACTAATTCCCCACTTCTCACATTGCCCTCACTTGGAATAATATCAATGGTACCATCATCCTTATCCAAGGTTTCAAATAGGGAACCATCTTCACCTATTTCGCCCTTCTTAGGAAACTCATTCTCGAAGAATGTGACATCTCATTATTCAAATTCAGTCATACTCCCACTTTCTTGCTCACCTATAAACACATCTCCTTTTGAGGTTTCCGAATACCTTATGAAGATACTCTTCTTACTTCTAGGACCTTTCCCATAATTATGAGAAGATTCATTTGTATAAGTGAGACAACCCCAAGGTTTTACAAAAGTCAAATTGGGTTTTTTACTTGTCCATAACTCATATGGAGTGGAAGCAACCAATTTAGAACGCACTTGATTAAGTACATATGTAGCAACTAACAAAACATTACCCTAACAAAAATGATAGGTAATATTTGAACAAATTAGATGCACAAGCACGACACATTAATGCCTATCATTTGTGCATCTATTTTACATAAAACTAATCATGTTAATAAATAATTTCATGTCGGGTTTCAAATTCGGAAGTTCACTAAGTTCCCAATCATCATCTGAAATCCCCACTAGAAATTATCATTAATATAATTATTTTTAGTAAAATTGAGTTCTCTAAAAAGTTACTAAAACCCTTTAGAACCTTCCACTATTCATTACACTCATAAGGCACAATTAAATAGAATTATGCCATAAACAATAATAATTAAATTTATCACAAAGATATACATAAGATAATCCAACAAAAAATGGATACTACCAACATGATTATTCACATCACACACACACACACACACACACATATATGTATATATATATATATATATATTCATAAAGAAGTAACAATAATGAAATGAAG
This sequence comes from Parsonsia alboflavescens, assembly GCA_028571225.1. Lineage (NCBI taxonomy): Eukaryota > Viridiplantae > Streptophyta > Magnoliopsida > Gentianales > Apocynaceae > Parsonsia > Parsonsia alboflavescens. The sequence continues at coordinate 38,399 of JAOXNR010042773.1, read as the reverse complement.
CAACATTATGTTTTCATAAGCTTCTCGTAAACAAGGAATGATTCAATCAATTCTTTAGGTAATTTCATCTTTGGCCCCCAAATAGGGTTCCTCGAAAAGCATTTAGATTTCCGCCAATGTGTATTCAATTTGCGCCAAGAACCATTCATCCCTAGAGTTGAAGTCTTAGTTTCCCTAGTCATTGTACAAACCTTCAGAAACTCTTTCACATAATTTGAATAACTCAAATAATTGTGAATTTTCTAAAGATCATTGAAGACCTTTTACCGCTCTCTAGGAAGAGTGGCTTTCAAAGCTTTTGTCATCTCATTACCCAGGATCATGCAACCATGCCCAATGATATCTTGAATCATTTTGTTGACTTTGATGTTGTGCGTTATCATATCAACGTCACCATCCCATCGATAAATTTTCAACCCATTCAACAAGCTCGAAAGAATCAATCTTTCTTCGTCCATTCTTGGAAGTACAGGATAACACATCCTTTGTCTCATTGTTCCTACAACAAATGCAGAACAATAGAGGATTACACATAATCCAATGTTTTTAAAAAAAACATATTTGAATCTGAACGTATTAAGAACGATTCGATAGGACCTAGCATAATACCGTATAGATTGCCCGATGGTACTAAACCAATAGAGCAGACACATTGCAATTTCAATACATTCTATTTTGTTTTAAACATCATATATTAAGGATACTAAATCCTCTCAAGAAGCCTAATGGCATAAATACACATGAGGCAAAGAAAGCTGTTAAGAAAAATAGTTTCATGGTTCCAATTTCAGATAATTAGATTTAACTCAATTATCAAAACATATCTATACATATTACAAATTTACTTGAGTTTGTTTTTTATCAGATATCAGATAATTCCGACATAGGAATTATCTACTGCAATTAAAGTCAAAAATCAAAAGCAAATATATACAGTATATATGCTCTAAGTGCTTTCCTTATTCTGATTTAATCTATTGTAGTTTCTGTTTCTAGATGGATATTGTCGCTTCATGAGTCAAGTTTCTACTGGATTTATTATTATTTTTTATTTATTTTTTTTTTAAAAAAATCCTCGCAAAAACCATAACAGTCAAATCAGCCCCACCAATTTGATCTGTGAACGGGAATCAGGAAATAGCGACATGATGATTTTTTTTTTTTTTTAATGTCAATAACATCAGGATTTCGAGAGGACAAAAAGAAAGGTGTCCACCAAGAAAAATCTGTGGGACCACTGAACCACAATATAGCATAATATTTGAAACAGTAAACAAGAACATAAAACATAATATTGCATAATTATTCATCACATTAGTAATCAGGAACAGATGATCAGGAAATAATAACACATGCTCTGATAGAAATGAAGGATATTATATCCTCTAAGATGTAGAAACAGATTCTGATATTAACTTACAGAAACATATTCTGATAATAACTTGCGAAAGCCATGCCCAAGATCAAATTGAATCACTGAACAGAAAGTATATTACAATTATGGACATACCTTATTAGCCACAGATTATAAGCCCTTTTGCAATCCTAAGAATCAATGTCTGAGAAAATATGATAGAGGGAATATATTGTTCTCTATACTCTGTTTCCTTTCTTTGTAAAAACATATATTAACAGAAGAGTCATATCCTCCGTTATATAGTTGTCTGAAAAGAGGTTGTCTGATAGAAAGGTCATATCAATTTCTTTTAATTAACTTCTCTTTATTATCTGAAAGAAGCATCATATTTTTTCTTTTAATTAACTTTTTTTTAGCAGTTGTTCTCAATAAGGGACATATCCCATCATTGGTGACTCATAATTCCAACAACTACTCTAGGGCTTTTCATCACTTTGGTTAGGATGTTGATTTGTCTACGAACATGAAGACAATGGTTGATGATTTAAAACATCATAGGTCATTGTACTAACTTGAACATCTAGGTGAGTCGTGGAAAAATTCTTCAAGTTAGTGTGTTTTTTATGAAACCCATTTTAAAAAAATCACATCATCTCTTGGTATCAGAGCCTATGCTCTTCATCTTGAGGTTTGCCTATCTTTATTTGCTTTCTTGTTTAAGTGTTTAAGGTCATTTTTGGTTTTTTGAAATCTATTATCTTATATATGTGTTTTTGTGACTTGTTTAATGTACATTTATCCTAGTATCTTCTTGTGATCCTTTGTGTTTGTTGGAATTGAGCCTAAGACCAAAAACTAGATTTAAATTCTATTTGTTAAGTTTGTTCATTTATCTCTACAAAAAAAGAAAAGAAAAGAAGAGTTCTTGTTCTTGAAAAATAATAAAATTAAAAAAAATAAAAAGAGAGGAGCACAAAAAAAATTCCCGCATGAAGAGAAAGAAAGAAAGTGCCAAAGTTGTATACTATACTGAGAATTCTTGTTGAATCCTATTGAAATCGATTGTTGAAGTTGAATTGAAGTTATATTATGATTGAATTACCTATTATCTATCAAATTTGAAAGTAAGGGAATTGGGTTTGTTGAATTTATTGAGAAATTGGATCACATTTTCATTGCCCTCTAGGTGTTTGATAAAATGCCTCTATGAAATTTTCTTTGAACTCCAAGAATTTGATCAATTGTATTCATCTTACATTGACCTAATCTTTGAAATTCTATCTCTTTGGTTCTTGATTGTTGATCTTTTGCTAACTAATTGAATTGAGTTGGCTAAGCACTTGAAAGAGAGTAGAGTGGTAAAAGGCATTAGTGGTGAGTTCAATAGAGCAAGAAAAAGCCAATTGAAAGTGTGATACTCGAGTGGCAAGAGAGGAACCATATTCCCCAATTTTTCTTGATTGCTCTTTCAAGCCATATTAAGACCAACGGAGCAGCACCATCTTTACACACATCAAATATGGGAGATAACAATGCATTTCTATCCACCATCTTGGAACAAATGGAGCTAATGACAAGTGAACTCTCAAATAACATGAAGGAAATAAGAAAGGACTTCAACTCAAAAGTGGAAAGCTTTGAAAGAAAGGTAGATGAGCTCCAATATAAGACTCCTAGAAGACAAGTGCAACAAGGAGGAAAGGGAAGATGAATATCAACTTTGTTCTTCTAGAGAGTATGTGCCATATCAAGGGAGTCTACCAAAAAGAAGAAATGAACAAATGGAGGATATTGATGAAGGCTATTGTGACCATGAAGTTAAAAGAAGCTCAAGGGGGAGAAGCATTAATGCAGACTCTTATTCTTACTACAATGAACATGGGGAACCATTGAGACATAGACGACTTATGAGGAATGAAAGACCACCAAAAAGGGAGGATGAAAGACAAATGTCCAATGGAAGGGGCACATATGGGGGATCTTATGAGAGCTCACATCATGCTATCTCTTCATCAATGAAAGTGCAAAGTGTAAGGCCAAGAGAAGAGGATCCCAAACCTCAAATGCAAGAGGTGAAGGTGACTCTTGGAGAGTGGAGAAAGACACTAGCACAACTTCTTGGAAGTAAAGACCCAAGGTGCTTCAAATGCAATGAACATAGACATGGTGTTTCACAATGCCTAACATGGGAGAGCTTGGTGCCTAAAAAGGAAGATACCTCTATTTCCAATGAAGATAAGGTGAAATGGGTCTTCAAGAAATTATGGGAAATGAGCAAGTCCAAGAGATCTCATGTGAAGTGAAGAAAGAAAAAGAACATCAGAGAAAAGAAAATGAGAGCTTATATGAAAAAGATAGAGAGAATAAGAGTGCTTTAGTGACAAACAAAGAGATTCATATTCCTACTTCTAACATTGACCATCCTTTTTCTAGTGTTTTCTTGCCTAGGTTGCAAGACTTTGAAGACATAATCAAGTTGAATGAAGGCAAGTACAACATGATAATGAGTGAAATGTTAAAGTGGTACACTCTAATCTCTACACTTGGTGATAAATTGTTGAACTTTCAGCATGAAAATATGTTTTCTATAATTAAGTATGATTGTGGAAATGCTTATGATGTTCATAAGAAACATACCATTGTTGAAATTCTTGAGCATAATGATTCCTTGTATAGAGAAAGTAAGTCTTATACTTCTATGAGTCTTGTTAAAGCTTTAATGGATTTTGAATTTCCAAAGGAGTCACATGTGATTGAATATGGTTCTTGAAATGAGATTCATGCATATGGAAGTAAGTTGTATGTCTCGAAGAGCATTTTGAATGAAATCCTAGATCTTAAGCTCATTAGGGAATCATTTGTGAATGAGCATGCTTGTGAATATGTTCTTCATGTTGGTAAACAAGTTGATTATGTTGAATTCTATAAGCATATTAAACCTTGGATTGGTGAAAAAGCTGTGCTTATGCCTAAGAATTCTATGTATGACTTGTTGCCCATTGATCTTCTTGGAGATAGCTTGGAGTTGTATTCTCATGGTTTGAATTACTTGAATTTCTTGTTGAAGCAAATCTTTGAATCATATATAGTGGACTTTCAAAGTTTGTTTTAGATGATCGAGTATTGTGGATCTTTGATGTTACAATTCTTGGTAACCATTTATATCTTTGTGGTCTAATGTGCATACTCATTGTTGATTCTAAATTTGTCTTGTTTGAGATGCACTTCATTGTGATTCATATGAGAAGAAAACTCATGCTTGTTGAGAATAATTGCTTGTTGGAGATTGATGATGAAGGATGTCATGTTAAGAGGTTGACTTTAGTTGAAATTTTGAAGTTTCATGACTTATATAACAGCATGAATGCTTGGATTCCATATTTTCTTGAGGTTCTTAGATTCGACGCTTATGATGTTGATGGTAACATGCTTAGAATAGGTATCTTATGTGCTCTTGATTGTTCCAAGCATGATGCATTTGAGTTGTTGAATCTCGAGAATCATGAAGTTGATTTGGTGAGATATGTAAGTCCTAGAACTTTGAATGTCTAGTTTGAAAAGCATGTCTTAGGATTACATATGAAAAAGAAGCCTATGATTGTTGGAGCTTTCTTGCTTATATCTTGTGAAAAGATTATTAATTATGAGAAGTTGATCTTTAATGAAGTTGAACTTTATGAGGATGGAATCAATAAGTTTGCTATGTGCTTAATCTGTATGCGGCATGATTAGAGGGACTACATGATGTTACAGTTTGAGTTTTGTGCCAAGAATAGAGATATGCTGAGATTTTGGAAATATTCCCCATTTTTAGAAGAGCATAATGATGTTCATCTTGATGATTTTATGAATTCTCGCATATGTGGAGGTTATTTTCTTATTCATTTCACACTAATGTTTGATATTTTTGATGAAGGGCATATATATCCTATGTTAAGGGAGATTATCTTATGTTTATTGTGCTGGAATGGGAGATTTGGAAATCAATTATATAATGACTTATGGAGTCATAAACATTTAGGACTTTTGGTTTGTGCTTTCAATGGAAAATCTTTGTTTTCTTGGCCCCTAAATTGGATATTTGTGCTTGGCTATATTACTCTTGTTCATGAGTTCATTGTAGGAGGAAGGAGGAACATTTGTACCAAAGAATGGCCTCAACCATTTAAGGAACAAAGAGTTAGGCATCTTCATGACATTTTCCCAAAGAGGGATGATCAATGCCTAGTTCTTGAGAACTTGGAATCACATGGTAAGATTCATATTCATCTTTTAATCCATGATAGTAACAATTCTCTTCTCTATGTAGGCCTTGAAGATTCGAGGACCAATCCTCTTGAGGTGAGGGGGAATGATGGATATCCAAAAATGCTACTCAATGAGGCTATGTACAAAAACTTGTATTTCAAATACAAACATCATATTTTAAGAATGAAGAAAGCCTTGATAGCATAAGTAAAGGACCAGGACGAACATGTTGAATGCCGTGTCATCTTTGAGAGGAAATCAATGAATGATCAAGATCCATCAAGGAGATGTTACAATATTCATTTGATTCAAGGTATTGAGAGGGATTTAAGTGAAGTTCAAGGCCTCAGAATGATGTAGAATCAAGGGGAGAAAATCCAAGGAAGAAGGGATCAAGAAGGACCAAAAATAAGCTTGAGAAATAAACTTATTAAGTTGATAATTGAGTAGCTTGCTTGGTGCACCGTTTGAACACTAAATCGGCAGCCAATTTAGTCCAACTTTACTAATGAACTGAAGCCCCAATTTGGCCACAAATTTGATGCAATTCCAGCCAGCTTGGTATATCAGTTGAGAGAGAAGAATGCATTGGGTGAAGCATCAATGTTAGTCCTAGTGAGCAGCTAGCTTCATTATTCCTTTAGAGAAGAACGGATTTGGTTAATGAATCATGTGAGCTGCTTGCTTAAGTCTTCTCTGGCCTGCTTAAAGAAATGAAGACCAGCATATTTGAGGTTAAAATTCCATGACAATCACTAACCCAACAAGGCTGCAAAAGACAAATTCACCTGCTTGCTTTAATTGACTCAAGGTTGCAAAATTCAATTCAGTTGTTTGGTACCAAGATCAAGATCACTGACCCACAACATTGAAGCCATCGGCCAAAAGGTGCCTTGCATGATCAATAGACCAACTTACGTGCGAGTTGAAAACAGCAAAGTTTGGCAGTAGTTTTATCAGTTTTCTAGTGAAGCACTGGTGCACTCCTTGGCACCTATCAATATCATGGGTGCATTTAACAGGCTCTGGTGAAGAGAACTTTGGCAGCCAAGAATTGAGAAGCTCCAGAGAACTCCCGGCTTGGTCACCAGTTGAGTCTTTGGCACGGGTTACAGGATTGGCTCAAAGAACAAGCGTCGGTCGGGCACCTTTCAGCCGAGAATATCTTTCTTTTTCCCTTCATTTTTATGGTTTCTTCTTGTTTTTTTCAATGTGTATCAAGGTTATTTAAGTACTTTCGCCCTTTGGATGAATTGTTAGGTTACTTTAGGGTTTTGAACTATAAATACCCTCTTCATTTATCATTTTAGATGGAATCCCACAAACATGATTTTATCAAATTAAAGAATCCTTTGGGATCAAACTTGTTATTTCTTTACTGTTCTTCATAGAATCTCTTAGGGTTCTTCAGTACCTACTCTAGGGCTTTTCATCACTTTGGTTAGTATGTTGATTTGTCTACCAACATCAGGACAATGGTTGATGATTGAAAAACATCATAGGTCACTATAGTAACTTGAACCTTGAGGTGAGTCATGGGAAAATTCTTTAAGTTGGTGTGTTTTTTATGAAACCCATTTCAAAGGAATCACATCAAAACAGCTTTGTAGAGACAGACATGCTTTGGACCATCTCAAAGAAATCCAACAATCCTCCTCCAACACAGGGAGGGAAAAAACAAAATTGTGAGGATCTAGGAAACAATAATAATAATGCATCCAAGCCACAAAGGTCTAGAGGGAGTCATGTCTCTATCCCTGGAAACCTCCTGGATAGTATTTCTTAGCATTGAATGGTCCTTCATTTTTTGATTTAAGTCCAAAAAGATTATCATTTTCTGAGATAATAAATACATTTATACATAACAAGTACATTTATACATATTAGCACACATAGGTAATAAAGTCCAACTTGATTTAAATAGGTGATCTATGTTGGGACATTTAGGATAATAAGGTATGGATCATCGGAAGTTTAAATCATAATGAAATAGTTCTTAGCCGGTTAATGGAATTTGACATTCCATTGAACAGAGGTCATAACACATTAGTCTACTTTAAATATGATGACTAAATTTGCATGTTAAATTATTGTTTATTTATGACCCTTAAGAATTCTCATTTAAATTTTAATTTATTTCTATATTCTTTTATTTTTATTAGAAAGTTCTGTTAAACCTCATACTTCAGAGGCATAGGAATTTGTAAAGATTTTATTCTTTCATTGATCTATTATCGATGGAGCTCAAGAGTGGACTCCGGATCACTCCGAAACCGTGATGACGTCAACTACATCAACCTGAGAAGAAAGTAAGCAGGTCATTGGAGTGGGCTATTGCCCAGGGAAGAGCTTCAATGCCTCAGTCAGTATTCTAAGAGTAATCTTATGTAATTAATTCCCAAAACGACCGTCCTTGTCTGTAGACTGTTTACCATTTGATTAAATATTGAGCAAAAATTAGTTACCTCTTAGATTAGGGATATTCTCTTACGTGACAGTACGCATTTAGGATAATCGTAAGATTATGTCGAATTCCAACAATTGCTCCTAGAATCGTGGAGTGACCCTGGGTTGGGATATCTTGCCATTCACGTCTGTCGAGAGCTACAAGCTCACTAATTGACCTCTAGACCAACTTTGTGACCTGTCCATGGAAGTCGAGGGCCTCTGTCATCTCTTCTGGGAGGTCATGCTGAATGGTAGTAGGCTCATACGAGATGATAGGAATCGTGCACAGTTAGTCGCAGCATGGAAGATGTATGAGGCGGATTGAACCTTACTAGATCGAAGGTTGAGGTCTTGGTAAGATCTCTCTCGAGCTCATTTAGGAGCTCTGTGGTAGCAGGTTGTTGCCTACTTGCCCTTGTTGACTTTGTAAGTTTGACTTTTAGGTATTAAGGGTTGAGGCCTTGATCCCATTTGGGTTGACTTCTGCATGGGTCATGCCTATTTACATTTGACTTGTCGGGTCGTACCTATTTCTCCAATCATTACCCCCTTTAGGCCCAATGAGCTCAAAGGTCATGGCTCCTAAACTACCATCTTAAAGTTGTGAACCCATAGGGGTCGTGCCATTTCATTCTGCAATAGCTATTTTTGGAGGAAACGTGCCTCTTCAATTTTGGAAAGCTGACTCGTCTAACTCTAGGGAGCTGAACCGTTTAAATTTGGAAAGTCTGGCAGTGTCAATTTTTGGAAAGTCACGCAGTGTCAATTTTATTGACCTATTCAAGATTTGGAAGGTCGCCCCGTTTTGGCTTTGGAAGGTCACTCCGTTTAGTAGCCCAAGAGACTCCTAATCTCATATAAATTAGAAGTCTTCAAATTTCAGAATTTACCTAAACTCTCACATAGCTTGCGAGAATTCCAATTCACAGTGTTTTCTACTTAAAACTGCTTTCTCTCCTTTTGCTCGAGCAAACCAGTAAATCAGGACAACTTCCTCTTTCATTTTCGAGGAATTTACCGAGTGAGTTCTCTATCTCTTTAAAAATTTTATCTTTCCTCTTTCACCTTAGAGAAGTCTTTTACATCTAACGCCATGTCTTCTGCGTCTAACACAGCTTCTCGTCAGTCGGGAGAGGTAGCTCCCTCCCCTTCTCCTGCTGATTTGGAGAATGGGGTTTTTTTACTCCCCCCGGCCCCAATTCTTACCAAAGCCCCTTTTGTCAAAAGGCAGGTCTATGACCTTTCCGAGGTAGAAGCTCGTTCTATGTCTTCTTCTCTAGACTCCACTGATAGTTTTTAAAATCAGTGGGGAAAAAGGATTAGTGAAAGGAGATATTGTTACTGCTGTTGAGGGCCAGCACCCCTACAATAAACATGATGGACACATAGTCCCTTATTTATCCAGCTTTAGGTGAGGCATTCTTCTGCCTTTTGTGCACCCTTTATTCTTGGACATCGCCTATTTTTGGCGTTTCCCCTTGCACAGCAAGTACCAAACTCCCTCTGGACTGTGATCGCTTTCATAGCGACTTGCCACCTCTTTAGAGTTCTAGTTTCCTTAGAGCTCTTTGGGAGCTTCTTGAAATTATCAAAAAGGTACCTCCATCTCAATCCTAGGTACAAATTAGTTGGCCCTTCCAGTCCTCAGTAGGGGAACAGAAGTCTCTTTTCTTTTTTGCTAGTCTTCCAAGCAATCTAGTCTGGTCTAAGCGTTACCCGGACAGGAATTTAAACCACTCTTCTTCAATGGGCTCCCCGACCTATCTAGAGAGCAAATAAAGCATAGGGACCTCCTCGTTGACTTAGCAAACTCTAAAAATGTCAAGGTAGGGTATCCTTCGCCAATCTGGCCTGAATCCTTCCTTCACCCTGCTAGACTAGGGAGCCCAGCAGAATGCAACCTCCCTTTAGTCAGGAGAGCTGTGGGGATTATCCCTTCTTTTAGGGAGTTTTCCTGCCCTTGACTAATTTCTTTTTCTTTTTTATGTGTTGTTGTGTGCTAAAAATTCTCTTTTTCTTTTGTCTTGACAGCAATGAGGACTACTTCTTGGCTGGTGAAGTCTATTGCTTCTTAGACCTCTGCTGGAGGAGCTGCCGGTCCTCTCCCTGGGACCACGGATGAACCTGTACCGACCTCATAGGAAGATGTGGCTACTGCAAAGGTTCTAGCTGAGGTCGGCCTAGCTAGTAAAGGCCCTTTTGGAAAAGAGAAGGAGATTTGTCGTGGGAACCGAGGTCTTGGACATTACCTCAAACGGCCTATGCCCCACTTGAAGCTATGATATCAGCCTCTGTTCATTGTTCAAATTTTCACAAAAAGTTTTGAACGGGTCACCAATAAATTGACGTCCTTTGTTTGAAATTACAACTCAGGGGATCCCAAACCTACACACGATGTTCCTCCATGCATATGACTGAACTTTTGGAGATGAAATTATTGCCATTGGCTCAACTTCAACGCATCTGGTGAAGTACTCCACGGCAACAATTAGGAACTGAACACCCCCCACTCTTTTTGTGAAGGGTCCTAGAATGTCAATACCTCAGATATCAAAAGGTACTGATATGTTAATGGATTGATACCTTGTTAGCAGCACATGTGATTTGTTTCCATGTAACTGGTAGCTCATGCATTTCTGTGTGGTTTTCTCAATGTCCGAAACCATTGAAGGTAAATAGTACCCCGTCCTTGGTATTGTCTTGGTGACAGTTTTATCTCCTATGTGTGACCCACACATACCACTATGCAGCTCTGCGATGACATACTGCCCCTCTCCCTTCCTTAAGCATTTTAGTAATGGCCAGGTATATGATCTCCTGTATACCTCATCATCTCCTATTAGGATGCAGCAAGGTGACCATCTTTGCTCTTGGCGAGTTTCTTTGGGGTCTTGCGGAAGGTCGCCATCCTTAAAGAATTTGTAGATTGTATATCTCAAGTCTACCTGATCCTCTATAACCAAGTTCTTGTCTTGGTTTATGCTGGGAGAGTATAATTGATCCACCAGTAGCTCGACATTCGTCCCAGCTATCTCTCGGTAGACTTTATATAGTGCCTCTGCCTCTGTGTTCTGCTCGACAAGGAAATGCTCAAGTTGAGATGTGATTTTGATGAGGACATTGACCAAGAAGGTCCAAGGGACTGCAAGGAAAACGGGCCTGATCCAAACTGATTTGGACCTCATTCCTCTAGATGCAGGTCGGACCTATTGTCTCAGAATGGGTTGAAACTTGACTGGACCACTGGAAACAGGTCACTGACCATGATGTAAGATGTTTTCGGGCATCCGGGATTGTCTTGATGGGTTTTTGGGCATTATCTTGTGCTTTTCGGATTTAATTATATTTTTGAGATATTTTCGTAATTTTGTTGTTTTTTTTTTTATTATTTTTGAATTGGATTAGGATTCTTTTAATTAATTCCGATTAGGTTTAGGATAGATTTAGGTTATAAATATTTCGTTTTGTCTTAGTTTTAAACAAGCTTTGTCTTCAGACAATCTTTTTATCCAAGGAACGATTTTTCCTACTCTTCTTTTGGCTTTGAATTGCAATTCAAGTTAGGCCAAAATCGTTAGTGATCATGCTAAACATCCCTTTTTCGATTTCCTGTTCGAGTTATTGTTCGATTTATCATGGACGATTCGAGTCGTCCTGAATCATATTGGTATCAGAGCCTTGATTCCGCAGAGTTGATTTCCTTAGGCCTTGATTCCGTTTCCATTTCCAGAGCATTGAATTCTATTTCCAGAGGCTTGATTCCATTTTCGGAGCATTGAATTCTGTTTCCAATACCTAATTCCATTTTCAGAATGGAGCGAAACAATGAGGAACCGTCTCTCCATGATGTGATGGAGTTGTTGTGGGCCATGTTGGCATGCTTGGAGGTGCAAAATCTTGTTGAGCTGCCAGCGTAGGAAGAACAGCCATACAATAGAGAAATCATTCCACTTGGGAACATCGATCACTAACAGTATTAGGAGGAAAATTCGAGCATATGGGAGGTTGGTTTTCGGATTTAAATTTCGGATTTCCGAGGGGGGTCAAATTCGGGCGAATACATTGACTAGACTCAGTAGGTTGGTGATGTTTTCCGGCTAAATGAGGAACCCCTAGATAAACAGGCCCCGCTTGTTACAATTCAGTTGAGAGACAGAGCTGCAGCTTGGTGCCTTAGGCGGTACATGGATGGAAGACCGCTAATCAATTCGTGGGCAGCCTTGAAGCAAGAGATGAACAAAGAATTTCTGCCACCAAATCACGAACAGATAATAAATGCAAAGCTGCATGGGTTAACGCAAAGATGTCTTACTGTTGAGGAGTATACAATTGATTTCTATCGACTAGTGGCAAGGAATCGGTTAGTAGAGGCAAAACCGAGGTTAGTTGCCATGTAGTTGCACAGGTTGAGATTGTCGGTACGGGATGAATTGTCTATTCACAGCATAAACAATCTGGGAGAAGCGCACATGTAAGGGTAGGCAAATGAGCAGAGGTTCATGCGAAACCTAGGGTTTCAAGGTAGAGGAAATTTGATACCAGGGCAAGGGTCGGGACATAGTTCAGGCAGTAGGGTTGCTTCTCTCGTAGGGAAGTAGCCAAATGTTCCATCACCGCCCAGAGCTCCATTACCGAATGTAGCTTCGGGTTCCCAACAGAAAACAGGCAGTAACCGAGCCATTATCTACTGTCACAGCTGTCAGAGTTAGAGCATTATGCCAATGAGTGCCCTAAGGCACGAGCTCAACTTTACGAATGGTTGGTGATGCCGTTCGGGTTGTCGAATGCACTGAGTACTTTCATGCTATTAATGAACCAGGTTTTAAGACCTTTGCTTAGTACTATATTCTGATAATAGTATATTTGTTGATGAGCATGTTGGGCATGTGGAACAAGTTCTTACTGTTTTACGTGATAGGAGATGGCATTTCGCCGGATGAAGCGAAAATGCAGGCTATTCTGGATTGGCCATCGCCTACTACCGTGAAAGAGTTGAGGTCTTTCTTACTCCTTATAGGATTCCATAGGCGATTTGTCAGGATATACAGCGAGGTAACTGCATCCTTGATGGAGTTGTTGAAACAAGATTGATTCGAATGGACGAAAAGGGCACAGAAAGCTTTCAAAGTTCTGAAGGATCGGTTGACACACGCTCCTTTGTTGGTATTAACAAATTTTGACAAGGTATTTGAAGTTGACTGTGATGCGTCGAACACAGGTATTGGAGTTGTTCTGGGTCAGGAGGGGAAGCTAGTGGCATATTATAATGAGAAACTAAGTGGAGCGAAATTAACCTACTCAGTGTATGACCTTGAGCTATATGCCATTGTGAAGTCATTGCAACATTGGCGACATTACCTGATATAGAGGGAATTTTTGTTTTTTTCTGACCTTCGGGCTTTGAAGTATTTGCTGGGACAGCACAAGCTGAGCACGAGACATGCAAAGTGGGTAAGTGCTTTGTAGGAATACAGCTTTAGTATTCGGCATAAATCTAGTACTTTGAACAAGGTTGCATGCCTTGAACAGAAAGAGCTTGTTGATTACTACAATGTAGGTGTACACTTTAGACTACACGAGTGTGAAGGAGTAGATGATCATTTTGGAGGTATTGTAGTTGAAGTTGAGAGTGGAAGCCAAACTGATTTCATCTTTCATGATGGATTTCTATTCAAAGGTAATTGTTTGTGCATCCTGGATACTTCTCTACATTTGTTGATTATACAAGAATAGCACAATCAAGGACATTTTGGCTGGGATAAAACTGCTTGGCTAGTGTATTAGGACATTTTATTGGCTAGAGTATCAGACATATGTAAGGAGCTGTCGTGTCTGTCAAGAGGCAAAGGGGATAGATACAAATCAGGGATTATACATTTCGTTGCCAATATCGGATGAGCCGTGGAAGGATGTCTCCATGGATTTTGTAGTAAGATTGACACGGACAGCGAAGGAGTTGGATTCAATAATGGTGGTTGTTGATCGATTTACCAAGATGAGTTGCTTCCTTCCGTGCAAGACACTGTTGGATGCGACTAAGGTGGTTGATCTATATTTTTTTAGGGTTGTTCGACATCGTAGATAGTTTCGGACAGGGACAACAAGTTTATGTGGCATTTTTTCTTGAGAGTTGTGGAAGAAACTTAGCACGAAACTGAAGTTCAACAACCCATATCATCCCCAAATTGACTGGCGAACTGCTGTTGTCAACTAGATTCTTGGGAATTTGTTATGAGCAAATGTCCATGAATTCAGAAGTTGGAATCTTTGCTTGCCGAAAATTGAATTTGAATTTAATTCATCAATGAATCGATCTACAGGGTTCACGCCATTCCAAGTGTTGTATGGGTTTCTGCCCAGAGGTTCGCTTGACCTTCTCCCTATCGATGGAACAGAGAAGCCGAGCAAGAAGGTGGATGAACGAGTGGCTGATTTACGAGATTTACATGCTATTGTGAAGTCTAAACTTGACGAAAGTTATGCCCAGTACAAGGAGAGAGCTGATCAGAGACGACACCAGAAATCTTTTGAAGTAAGTGATCTAGTATGGGTCTATCTACCACGTGAAAGGTATCCACAAGGAGCTTACACCCTTGTCAGGTGTTGGAGAAATTTGAAGATAATGCCTACAAGGTTGAGTTGCTGGAGGATGTCTTTAATGTCCGTCATCTAACCCCTTATGCAGGTGAGAAGTCTTGCTTGAGAACAAGCTTTTCAGAGGACAGGGAGAGTGATAAGGACATCGACCAAGATGGACAGGGTAGTTTGGACTAGCAGATTACATTGGCCAAGCCCACGTCAAAGAGTCCATGAAGGTCTAAGTGACTGCAAGGAAAACGGGCCTGATCCCGACTGATTTGGATCCCTTACTCTTTTGAGATATTTGATTATGTTGTCTTCTCCAGCTTCATATTCTCCAGCAACTTGGCTGGCTAGAACTTGTAAGTCAGTTTTAACTTGTAATTTTTGCACTTTGAGAACTCTTATAAATCTTAGACCTGCTAAGAGAGCTTCATATTCAGACTCGTTATTTGAGGTTGGGAAGTTGTACTTCATAGAGAAGGGATTCTCACTCCCTTAGGGATGATCAGTACTATTCTTGCACTTGAATTTTCCTTTTCCGTGGAGCCATCTGTATACATGATCCAAACATTATCTTCACATGTGGAGCTCTCCTGCATTCTTCTACAAAGTCTAAGAGAGCTTGAGCTTTAATTGCTTTCCTTGATTCAAATTTAATTTGATATCTCGAGAGCTCAAGAGACCACTGCATTATCCTGCCTGATAGCTCGGGTTTTGCTGGAGCTTGTTTTAGTGGAAAATTGGTTAACACTCTTATCCAGTAAGCTTCAAAATATGGCTTTAGCTTCCTTGAGGTGATAACAATGGGGCACAAAAATTTTTCGAGGTCCGAATATCTAATTTTGGGATCTCGGAGCAATCAACTGTAAGCCTTACCTTTCTACCTGTAGCACCAGGCTAACTGCTTTTGTTGTTGCAGTAAGGTACATTATAATTTCTTCTCCAGGTCTCGGAGAGACAAGCCAAGGAGGCTTTCCTAGGAAGTCGTTCAGTTTCCAAAAGCTATTTGAAATTGTTCAATCCTTTGGCCTTTTTATGACATCATAGAATTTTTCCCTTTTGTTTGCCATTTTGCTGATGAAGCGTCCTAGTACTGCCATCTTCCCCATCAAACATTAGACTTCCTTGACATTCCTTAGGGGTTCCATGTCTAACAATACTTTTATTTTGTCCGGGTTGGCATCAATGCCTCTCTCTGATATCATGAAGCCCAGGAATTCAACCGCTAACACTCCAAAGGTGCATTTTTCAAGGATGAGCTTCATGTGGGCAGCCTTCGGGGTTTGTAAAGTCTCCCTGATATCCTCGATAAAATCTTTAGAGGTCCTAGACTTGATCACGATATCATCTATGTAGACCTTGATGTTCCTCCCGAGCTGGTTCTTGAACACCTTGTTCATCGCTCGCTGAAATTCTACCCCTACGTTCTTCAGGCCAAACGACATTTTGGTGTAGCAGTAGGTTCCAACCTCTGTGATGAACGAGGTCTTTTCCATGTCTTCCATTGCCATTGGGATTTGGTGGTACCCCTTATATGCATCCAGGAAGCACAGCCACTGATATTAGGCTGTTGAGTCCACCTTTTGATCAATGCTTGGGGGAGGGTAGGAGTCCTCTTAGCACTACTTTTTTAACGTGGTAAAATCCACACACATTCTCCAAGTCCCTTCTTTGTTTGGTACGACCACTGGGTTGGCCAACCTTTCTGTGTACACCACCTCTTTCAGGATTCCTACTGCGAGAAGAGCTTAGACTTCTCAAGTTATGAAATTGTTTCGCTTAGGAGCAAATGTCCTTTTCTTTTGCTTAACCCCTGGTTTGAGTCCAACCTTGTGTTCGGCAATCTTTCACCCTTCGAGGTTGCTAGGTTGCCAGGTGAAGACCTTCAGATACTCTTGAAAGGAGTCCACGAGCTTCCCTTTAACTTTAGGAGGCAACAACTTTCCTATCTTTATCCCTTTCTCAGGGAATTTCAGGTTGAGGAACACCTTTTCTCCTATATTAGCTGCTTGAATTCTGAAATCATCATTCCCTTTTGGGAGGTCGATGCAGTTTTTCTGTTTAAGCTCTATCGAGCTCTCCTCATTACCTTCAGTGAGGTAACATTCCGCAGAGAGCTATCTGTCCCCTTCGAGAATAATCCAGGCATCTCCAACCCGGATCTTCATGCGGATTTCAGCTCTCAGGTCCATGACTCCCCTCCTACCCAGGATTGCATTGTAGGTTCTGGGGGTATCAACCACTATCCAATCCATGACCTTAGTGACCTCCCTGCCATTTACCCGACTATAGTTGGGACTCGCAGAATCCCAACCGTGTAGGTTGAGCTGCCGTTAAAATTGGTCAGTGCAGTGTCCGGCCTTATCAATGAGCTCCCATTTATCCCCATTTGGTCAAATACCTTTTTGTATAAGACATTTACTATACTCCCGGTGTCTACTAGTATCTTATGCACCAAGAAATCTCCAATCTAGAAAGACACTGTAAGGGGTTATGAATCTTCCCCTTGAGCTCGTTTTGACCTCCACTCGATGGCGTTTATTTCGCCGACTGGAGGTCGCTGAATGTGCGGGGCTGCTGGTGGTGGATTAGTTGGTCCTGCATTCCTAGCCAAGAACTCTTGCAGGTGACCCTCCTTCACCAATCTCTCAATCTCGCACTTGAGGTCGAAACAATCCTCCGTGAGATGACCATGGTCTTTGTGATAGTGGAAGAATTTGGCCTGATCTCTCTTAGCCTGAGGAGTTTTGAGAGGTCTTGGTGGTTTCAAGAGACCTTTCTTTTCCATGACCACTAAGATTTCCACTCTTGAGGGAGTGGTCACGCAGTTCGGGATGGTCTTTCTTCTCTTGTTCGAGGTCCCTACTTTCGAGTGGAGTTCCTTCCTATCTCTTTTTGAGGTTTGAGGGGTTTTTGGGCAAACCTTGTTGTCTTTTACTGCAACTTAGGCAAAACCAGGGATTTTCCTCTAGACTGCTCAATCCTCAGCTTTTATCAATTTCTGTAGGAGCTACTGTAGCTCCTTTATGGTTTTTATTGGCTCCTTTGCCAGTCTGATTGCCATGTACCCCCCTTGCAATACTTGCTTGAAGGCAATGACGTAGATGGCATTGTTCTTCTACTCGATCTCTATTACCTCATCATTGAAGCGATTGTAGTAGCTTTTTGTGCTCTCTCCAAACTTCTGTTTAATGTTAAAGAGTTCATTGATGTCTTTTTTGCATCTCGTGCTACTCTGATAAATTTTTAGGAATAGCTCCATGAACTGTGTCCAACTCGAGATGCTTGCTTCTGGGATGTCTTTGAACCATGATTGTGCTTTTTTTCTCAAAGTGGACCGGAAAGCATTTCATTTAACATGGTTCGGGCACTCGAAGATCTCCATGTAGGACACATATTCATCTATGTGTTGCACTGGTTCCCCCATACCATCATATTCTGCCTCCAATTGTGGGGCCTTAAACCCTGGCAGCATTCGAGCTGTTCGGATACTGTGGACCAATGGTGAGGGCCCTCAAAAGGTGCCAATTGCTTTGTATCTCCTGTTTTCCATTTCTTTCCTGATTAGTTGGGGGAGTGGCTCTCCTCAATGGAATGGGGGCATCCCCTTGAGCATTGTTGCCTGTGCATTCGATCAGGCTTCGATGAGGGGGTATCCTTTCTAAAAGGGGAATTCGTATTGAGCTTCCCTACTCTTCAGGACCAGCATCCTTTCTTTGACCTTGTGATATGGTTGCTCGGTTGAGCCTATCTCACAAGTCATAACCCTTTCCGTTACTTAGGGTTTCTTTGAGGTTTGTCACAGGCTGGATTCCTCCCCCCCCCGCCCCCACCCTGTGACCTCCCTTGCGCATGACCTGTTTCCTAACCATCCTCGCCAGGCTGTTGGTCATTCCTTGCTTCTATAGGTAAGGGCTGATCAGGTTGATTGAGTACAACATGGTCCTGAGGTGGTTGTGGTTCTCTCTGGGATGGTACCGGAGTAAGTCCCATGGACACATAGTCTTGCCTGCTTGAGAGTCCCTCTAGAGCTGCCTCCATTCATTCCAGGAGGTCTATTGGCACCGATATCTGGCTCATCCCGGATCTTTGTGGTTTGGGATCATTGTCGTTGGTAATTTGGTCAGGGTGCCTCTACTTTGGCCTTTCTTGCACAGGTGAAGGATTCATTTGGGCCCTCCGAGATGGTCCAGACCATGATGGCCTTGGTTGTTCCTGTTGGGCAACCGGTCTTGGATTATCGCTATTGCTTTCCATCAAAAGCGGGCCTTTAGGCATTATTTCTCTAGTGCACAATTGCGTCCTACTAGGTGGTTTGTCCCGGCGTGGCAGTTGAATACATGTCGGTTGTGATTAAGTCATCAGGTTTATTTTTTTTTTGATACAGTGGAGAGAACTAGGCTTTTTGTATAGCTTCCCACAGATTGGGTCAGAAGTGATGGAGTTCAAGAATGGACTTCGAGTCATCTCGAAACTATGATGACGTCAATGATAGCAACCTGAGAAAAGAGTAAGCAAGTCATTGGAGTGGGCTGTTGCCCGGGGAAGAGCTCTGAGGCCTCAGTTAGTATTCTGAGAGTAATCTTGTGTAATTAATTCCCAAAAAGACCATCCTTGTCCGTAGACTGTTTACCATTTGATTATATATTGAGCAGAAAGTAGTTATCTCTTAGATTAGGGCTCTTCTATTATGTGAAAGTAGACATTTAGGATAATCATGATATCATATCGAATAACACCAATTGCTCCTAGAATCATGGAGTTTCCGTTGGTTGAGATATCTTACCATTCACGTCTTTGTCAAGTGCCACGAGCTCACTTACCAACCTTTAGACTAACTTCGTGACTTGCTCGTTCATCGAGGGTCTTGATCATCTCTTTTGGGAGGTCGCGCTTAGTGGTCATAGGTTCATATGAGATGTTAGGAATCGTGTGCAATTAGTGGCAACATTGAAGATGTATGAGACGGATTGCACCTTAGTAGATCGAAGGTTGAGGTCTTGGTAAGATGTCTTGTGAGCTCAGTTAGGCGGTTTGTGACCTCGGAGGTCGATCGTAGCAGGTCTCTGCCCACCTACCCTCGTTGACTTTGTAAGTCTGACTTTTTGGTATTAAGTGTTAAGGCCTTGAGCCCATTTGGGTTGACCTTCTACTCAAGTCATGCCCGTTCAAGTTTGACTTCTCTAGGTCGTACCCATTTCTCTCATCAATTATATATATAATCTGGGTTTTGTCATGTCTATTGAAGCAGTAACTCGTCGCCAGAGAAACTAATTTGGTCGTGGGATTTGGAGACAAATAGATCAGACCACTTGCCCACTAGCAAGCAGCCTTGGCTAGGTGTTCTGCCTAGCCAGGTGTGCCCATGGGAGTGCTAGGCCAAGGGGCACTCACCTGTGGGTAGATCAGACAAGGTAGAGCTCCATGGGAGCTAGCACAATTGAAAGCAAGAAGCCAAGCTTCCAACAGAAACCAGCTTTCTAATCACCCATGCTCTAGCCAATGTCATATCCAGTTGACATGCCGAGTAGACTATTGAGGGCAGGTCCTAGCTATATGTGTAGAGTAGATCTGGCAGTGACCTGGTGAGCAAATTCAATAGATATCTAGCACTCCAGTGGAAAGTCAGATTGGGGCAGCAGACTAACAGAAAAGATTCGATCGAGCATGTGTAATGGAATCCAACGAGCAGCAAATTGGACTGAACCATGGGAGATCAAAAGTTCAGCAACCCCAGCACCAGCCCAGGCAACCACTGGCTGGAGTAGTGATGCCATGCAGAGTCGAGTTTCTCTTCCTGGCAGCAATGCCGAGATGGTTGGTGGTTGTTGGGAAGAGCTGGAGTAGCTAGGGTTTGCTTCATGGTGAAGAAGATGAAGGCCAAGAATATTTACGATAGAGAGTCAATACATTTTAAATTCCTAATTTTGGGCCTTCATGTTTAAATAGCCTAATATGGAGTTTTTTAGTTAGAGTTTCCTTTGGGCCAAAGCATTATTTAGTTATTTATCTTCATATTTTTTTTATATAGAAAAGCATGAAATAAATTGGAAGCCAAACTTAAGAAAATAAACAAGATCACATTTAATCAATTTATTTGATTAATTGGTCACATAGGATTAAAACTAGAAAGAGCATGAATTTGATTTCCATGCTTTGTTTTATATCTGATTATATAATTAATGGGAGAAATGGGCACAACTCGAATAAGTCAACCCAAATGGCCTCAAAACCAGACCTCAATACTTGAAAGTCATACTCACGAGTCAAAGAGGAACGATGGGCAATGACCTCCTACCACCGCCCTCAAACATGAGCTCAAAAGAGGTCTCGCTGGACCACAGTCTTCGATCTGGTGATCTCCAATCTGTCTCATACATCTTCCATGCCGCTACCAACTGTGCGCAACTCCTAATGCCCACCCAGGGTCTTTAATCACTCAGCACGACCTCCCGAAAGAGACAGTCCCAACCTTCGACGTCTATGGGCAAGTTGGAAAGTTGGTCCAAAGGCCATTAGCAAGCTTGTGTCTCTCGACCAGAGACGTAGATGGCATGATATCCAAACCTAGGGAAGCTCCAGGATGCTTGGGGCAATTGGCGAGATATGATTTGATCTCACAGTTATCGTAATTACCTACTATCAGGTAATATAAGAGCCTTGATCAAAGAGGTGACTTGCTTCATTCTTCAATATATAATCAAATGACAAACAATCTATGGACAAGGACAGTGTTTTTGGAGCTAATTATACAAGATTACTCTCTCAAAATACTGACTTAGGCATCAGAGCTCTTCCCCGGGCGTTAGCCCACTCCAGTTACCTATTCCTTTTCTTCTCATGTTCTGATCATAGACGCCATTGCAGTTCGGGGCGACCTGGAGGCTACTTAAAAGCTCCAGTACTTCTGGAGCCCTCTATGGGAGGAAACACATTCAAAAAGCCTAACTTTCTTCCCCATACAAAAAAAAAAAAAAAAAAAACAAGAATCGTGATGATGCAATCACAACCAACGCGCGTTTGATAGCCACGTTGTGGCAGACTACCTAGCAGAACATAAATACCTATTGGAGAAGCATTGCTGGAAGACCCACCCCCAACGGAGAACAATAATAATAATCCAGAGCCAATCAATCAACAGGAGCAACCAAGACTGACACGGTCTGGACCATCCCAGAGGGTTGAAATGAACCCTCCACCTGAGCAAGCAAAGCCTAGGTGGGGACACCCTTTCCAGACCAAGAATGGCGACAATCCCAAACCATAGAGATTTGGGGGAAGTCGTGTGACTGTCCCAGCTGACCTCTTAGAACTCATGGTGGCTGCCCTTGAAGGACTCTTGGGAAGAGGAGTCTACATGTCAACAGGTCGCACTCCTATAAGATCCTAGAGGAAGATGCAACCGCCCTGAGATCAAAGGGGTCGTGCACAGCCAGACCAGCCCCCTCCTTTGGAAGCAAGGAACGACCTCTAGCTTGATGAAGAAGAACAAGAGACAGGTCAAGCTTCAGAAAGATCATGGGGGGGAGAATCCCACCTGTGACCGACCTCAGGGAAACAGTAAACAATGCAAAGGGTTTTGACCTACGAGACAGGCTCAACCATGTTGCCATATCACAAGGTCAGAGACAAGAGACTGGTCCCGAAGAGCAAGAGAGCTCGTGAGAACTCCACTTAGGAAAAGGATAAGCACTCGATGAAGTCTGATCGAAAAGACAGGAAACAACACTCGAAGGGTAGCATTGACTCCACTGAAGAAAGTGACCCTCCCAGTCAATCGGGAGAGAAATGGAAATCAAGAGATATAGAACAACGTGGACCTATAGGAGCCTTCACCATTTGTCCCAACGTGGACCTATAGGAACCTTCGCCATTTGTCCATAGCATCAGGGCTGCTCGGATGCCATCAGGATTTAAAGCTCTACAAGTGGAGACAAAATATGACGACACGAGGGAACCATTACAACATATAGATGAATATGTTTCCAACATGGAAATATTTGAGTACCCAGACCATGTTAAGTGCCGTGCTTTTTGGTCCACGCTGACCAAAAAAGCACAGTCCTAGTTCAAAGGGATTGGCAAGGCAAGTATCTCGAGCTAGACTTAGCTAAAGGAGTTGTTCCTAAAAAACTATCAGAGCAGCAAGAGATGTGAAAAAGACATCAATGATTTGTTCAACATTAAAGAAAAGTTTGGCGAAAGCATGAGAAGCTACTACAGAGGCTTTAATGATGAGGCAGTAGAGATCCAGCAAAAGAACGATGCCATCTACATCACTGCATTCAAGCAAGAATTGCAATGAGGGTATGTAGCCCTCAAACAGGTAGAAGAGCTAGTAAAAACCATAGAGGAGCTGCAAGCACTCCTAGAGAAATTTATAAAGGCTGAAGAGAAGGTAGTCCAGAAGAAGATTCTTGGTTTTGCCTCAATTGCCGAGAACGACAACAAAAGGTGTCAAAGAAGCCCTCAGACCTGAAAAATAGATAGAAAGGATTCTCATCCAAGAAGCCCTGACCTAGTGACAACTCGCTTCACAACCACGTGGGCAGAGATACTAGTGGTCATGGAGAAGAAGGGTCTCCAGAAGCAGCCAAGGCCTCTCAAAACTCCCCTGGCCAACAGAGACCCTGCCAAATTTTATCACTATCACAAGGACCATGGCCATCTCATAGAGGACTGCTTTGACCTCAAGCGCAAGATTAAGAGGATAGTAAATTAGGGCCACTTGCAAGATG
The DNA here is from genome assembly GCA_028571225.1 of Parsonsia alboflavescens. Lineage (NCBI taxonomy): Eukaryota > Viridiplantae > Streptophyta > Magnoliopsida > Gentianales > Apocynaceae > Parsonsia > Parsonsia alboflavescens. The sequence continues at coordinate 15,026 of JAOXNR010042773.1, read as the reverse complement.
GGTCCTACAAATTTGCCTCCAATGGCTGCACACAACCAGCGACGTTCGATCGACTAGATAAATGGCATAGAGAGGAAGTTGAAGAGCTCTCAGGGGGAAGATTCAAAACCCTTAACAGTGTCATTCTAGATTGGGGATTTCTTGGTACGCAACATACTTGTTGACACCGGAAGTGCAGTAATTGCTTATATAAAAAGGCATTCGACCAATAGATAGAAGCTCGTTGATAAAGTCAATCACCGCCCTGACAAGCTTTAACGGTAGCACGACCTATGCAGAAGGGATCCTATGGTTTCCAACTACAGTCTAGATGGATTGTAGGGTTGTCACTAAGGTCATGGATTGGTTGGTGGTTGACGCTTTCGAAACCTATAATGCAATCCTGGGAAGAAGGGTGGTCATGGACCTAAAAGCAGAGATTTCTTTGTTGAACTACTGCATGAAGATCCGGGTTGGAGAAGCCTAGGTCATCTTAGAAGGTGATAGGCAGCTCGCTGTGGAATGTTACTATTGTTGAAGGTAATACAGAGGGCTTTGCGGAGCTGAAGCAGGAAGATTTCATCGTCCTCCCGAAGGGGAATGATGAATTCAAAATGCAAGCATCCAGTAGAGGAGAAGAGATTTTCCTCAATCCAGAATTCCTTGAGATAAAGATAGGCGAGCTTTTGCCTTCCAAAATTAAAGGGAAGTTCCCTAACTCCCTACAAGAATATCTAGGAGTCTTTGCTTGGCGACCTACTGACCATGAGGGCATAGACAAGAGAATTGCAGAGCACAAGGTCTGGCTTAAACTAGGAGTCCAGCCGGTAAAGTAAAAGAAAAGGACTTTTGCTCCAGAGCAAAATGAGGTCATAGCTCGAGTAGTCCAAGCTGTTCTCACCCTAGGAATTTTAAAAGTCGTGTACCCGGAATGGCTGGCTAACCTAGTAGTTGGGCCAAAGAAAGAAGGGACATGGAGGATGTGTGTGGATTTCACCACACTAAGCAAATACTGCCAGAAGGACTCATACCGACTCCGTAGCATTGATCAAATGGTAGACTCCACAATTGGTTACCAATGGTTGTGCTTTTTGGACTTCTATAAAGGGTAATACCAAATTCTAATGGAAATAGAGAATATGGAAAAGACCTCATTCATTACAAAGGTTGGCATTTACTGCTACACTAACATGCCATTCGGACTGAAGAATGCAGGGGCAGAATTCCAGCGGGTTATGCACAAGGTTTTCAAAAACTAGTTGGGAAGGCATATTGAGGTCTATGTCAATGACATCGTAATCACATCCAAGACCTCTGAAGGCTTCATTGAGATATCCGAGAGACTTTCTAGACATTGAAAGCTGGTCACATGAAGCTTAATCCTAAGAAATGTACCTTCGGGGTCTCGGTAGGTAAATTCTAGGGCTTCATGATATCAGAATGAGGCATTGATGCTAATCTTGATAAAATAAAAGCATTCTTAGACATAGAGCCTCCCAGAAACATTAAAGAGGTCTAAAGTCTGACAGGAAAGATGGCAGCATTGGGGGGCCTCATCAGCAAAATGGCTGACAAAGGAGAAAAATTTTATGACGTCATAAAGAAGCTGAAAGATTTTCAGTGGATTGAAGATTGTCAAACAGCTTTCGGCAAGCTAAAAGACTTCCTAGGGAAGGCTGCTCATCTCGTTTCCTTAAGGTAAGGGGAGGAGATTCTTATGTACCTAACTGTAATAGAAATGCGTTTTCTAAGAGTTGAACGTGGTCATTAGATATTGGTGCATTCGTTGCACAGATCAATATGCTAGGCCACCATATTATTGATCATAGTGGGAGGAACAACTATGGTCTAAGATAATATGAAAAGAACAATGTGTTTATCACATTAAATTGTGTGTTTTATATGTTTTATTTACTTATTTATTTTTAAAGATTATTTATTTTTACCTTTCAGAATAGTTTTGATAGGATCTTTCTCTGTCTAATGGTCAACCGGTTATTTGGACTAGAAAAGACAATTGCTTAAATTCCTAAATGTGGAACAATGTGAATAACTTCTACATCCACAGCTACTTTCTCTCACTTGTGCAACCATATGATGCCCGAAATGAATCAAATGTGCAAAACGGTCATGAATGACGTGTCCTCCAAGTTACATGGCTTCCCCACCATTACCTAGCCATGCTCGATGGCTTAGACATAATGGTGCACTAAAGTGCAGCATAGGAGCAAAACAATCATTTGTGACTCGTATGGTGTTATGCCTCGAGGTACAAGTTAGGGGCAAAATCGACATTTTCTCACTCGTGCTGCCATGTAATGCCTAAATTGAATCGTAAGAGCAAAATGGTCATTAGTGACTTGCGCTCCAAGTTTCGTGGCTTGCTGCACCATTACCTAGCCATGCTCGATGAGTCAAACATAATGGTGCAATGAGGTGCCGCATAGGGGTAAAATGGTCATTTGTGACTCTTATGGGCTTATTATGCCCCAGGGTACAACTTAGGTGCAAAATGGTTATTTTCGGTTATTTTCTCACTTGCGTAGCCATGTTATGCCTGGAATGAATCATAGGGGCCAAACGATCGTTAGTGACTTATGCTCCAATTTTCGTGGGTTGCTGCACCATTACCTAGCCATGGTCGGTGACTCAGACATATCAGTGCAGCGAAGTGCCGCATAGGGGAAAAACGGTCATTTGTGACTCGTATGGGCATATTAAACCTCGGGGCAAAATGGTCATTTTCTCACTTCTGCGGCCATATAATGCCCGAAATGAATCATAGGGGCAAAACGGTCTTTAGTGACTTGTGCTCCATGTTTTATGGCTTTCAGCTCCTTTACATAGCCAGGCTCAGTGGCTCAGACATAATGGTGCAGCGAGGTGCCACATAGGGGCAAAATGATCATTTGTGACTCTTATGGGCTTATTAAGCCCCAGGATACAACTTACGGGCAAAATGGTCATTTTCTCATTCTTGCGGCCATATAATGCCCGAAATGAATCACAGGAGCAAAACAGTCATTAGTGACTTGGGATCCAAGTTTCGTGGCATGCCGCACCATTAACTAGCCATGCTCAGTGACTCGGACATCATGATGCACTGACAAGCAGCATAGGGGCAAAATGTTCATTTGTGACTTGTAGGGGCTTATTAATCCCAGGGTACCACATAGCGGTAAAATGGCCTTTTTCTCACTTGTGCAGCCATATAATGCTCGAAATGGATCACAGGGGAAAGACGGTCATTAGTGACTTATCCTCCAAGTTTCGTGGCTTCCGCACCATTACCTAGCTATGCTCGGTGAGTCGGACATAATGGTGCACCGAAGTGCCGCATAGGGACAAACGGTCATCTGTGACTCGTATGGGCTTATTAAGCCTCGGGGTGCAACATAGGGGCAAAAATGGTCATTTTCTCTCTCATTCGGCCGTATAATGCCCGATATGAATCACAGGGACAAAACAGTCATTAGTGACTTGTCCTCCAAGTTTCGTGGCTTGCTGCACCATTGCTTAGCCATGCACGGTGACTCGGCCATAATGGTGCACCGAAGTGCCGCATCGGGGCAAAACTGTCATTTGTCACTCGTATGGGCTTATTAAGCCCCGGGGTACAACTTAGGGGTAAAATGGTCATTTTCTCACTTGTGCGGCCATATGATGCCCGTAGGAATCATAGGGGCAATACAGTCATTAGTGACTTGTGCTCCAAGTTTCGTGGTTTGCCGCACCATTACCTAACCATGCTTGGTGACTCAGACATGATGCTGCACCGGTGTGCCGCATAGTGGCAAAACGGTCATTTGTAACTTGTATGGGGTGAGGAAGCCCCGGGGTACAATTTGGGGGTAAAATGGTCATTTTCTCACTCGTGCGGCCATATAATGCCCAAAATGAGTCATGGGGACAAAACGGTCATTAGTGACTTGTGCTCCAAGTATCGTGGTTTGCCGCACCACAACCAAGCCGGGTTCAGTGACTAGCACATAATGGTGTAGCTAGGTGCCGCATAGGGGTCAAAACGGCCATATGTGACTTGTATGGGCTTATTAAGCCCCGAGGTACAACTCACGGGTAAAATGGTCATAGGGGCCAAACGGTCATTAGTGACTTGTCCTCCATATTTAGTGGCTTGCTGCACCATTACCTAGCGATGCTAGATGACTCGGACATAATGGTGCACTGAAATTGCCGCATGGAGGCAAAATTTTCATTTTATGACTTTTATTGGATTATTAATCCCCGGGGTACAACTTAGGGCCAAAATGGTCATTTTCTCACTCGTGCAGCCATGTAATGCCAAAAATGAATCATAGGAGCAAAACGGTCATTAGTAACTTGTGCTCCAAGTTACTTGTATGGTCATTTCCACCTTCCTCTTGCCATCTAAACTAAACTTCATTCAAAGCTAGAGGAATCTAATCTAGAGGCGTTAAAGGATTATAGTCATATACCAATTCAAATGGAGAAAAATGAGTAGAAGAATGGACACATCTATTATAAGTAAATTCAATGAAAGCTAAACATTCTGCCCAAGACCTCAAATTCTTTTTGATTATGGCTCTCAACAAGGTTCCCATTGTCCCATTCACAACCTTCGTTTGGCCATTTGTTTGAGGGTGACAAGTACTGGAAAAACACAATTTAGTCCCAACAATTCCCGAAGGGCCTTCCAAAAATAACTCAAGAATTTTGTATCCCTATCACTGACAATAGTTTTAGGAATCCCATGCAATTTAACCACATCTTTGAAAAACAAATTTGCAACATTGTGAGCATCATCAATTTTGAAACAAGCAATAAAGGGTGTCAATTTAGCAAATATATCAACAACCACAAAAATTGAATCCTTACCTCTCCTAGACCTAGGAAAAAAAAAGGCACAAAATCTATAGAAATATGTTCCCAAGGTGCATGAGGAATAGGCAATGGCATATAAAGACCATGTGCAGCCAATGAAAATTCTTTTTAAGAATATCTAGAGTAATGGATATCAAGGAGCTGTCAAGACATTGGAGAACTCATGGAAGTTTCCAAATGAGGAGATGAGAAGATTCAAATTCAATTCTAAAGAAGATGGAACTCCAAATGGGAGATTCAATGAATGGATTGAAGATTTGCAAGATGAAGAAGTGATGTGATCTCAAATTTGAAAGGAATTCATCATTCATCATTCCAAATTTTCGAACACCATTTAGTGAATTGCCCAAGACTTCATGCAAGAGATTCAAGCTAGAACCATTGACCATAATGTCTTCCAATATGATCTCATGGATTGAGTCCCATCAACTCAAGTAAGAACCCTAGCCAAGCAGTGAGATCCCTAGCCAAGCATTGAGATCCCTAAACTTTCACTAAGAACCCTAGAAGAGCCTTAAGATGAACTCTCGGTCAAGGTGTCTTTAATCCATAAGGATTTCATTCACATTGCTGAAATGTGTTTGTAGAGTTAATTATTGTAATGCAATACCAAAGATGGACTATTTATAGACTCAGCCCTAATTATTATTAGGGACTCGATTACAACCTTAAGCTAGCTTAAAACATAAAAAAAGAATTTAACAATAAGTGGAAAAGTCCAACTAAAGTCAAGATTGCCAAGGTTGTAGAAAACAGAGGATCTCGGTTGGAATTTTCTAGCCATTTCGCCACTTTTGTCCAAAGCTGTCCCGCTTGACTTCTAATGCTTCCAAGGGCTTGTTTCCTTGACTGTTCACTCCTCCTTGATGTCCTCTATCACCCACAAGTTGTGTTCCTTCCTTGGTTCATTAGCTTTTAAAGGTTGTTCTTAAAAGATTGTTGAAAAGTCTAGCATTTCGTCTCTTCTTTGCACAAATGTGATCAATGCTTTCCTCAACTTGGATGCCCTAGCTCTTGTGATGGGACCAGCTGGTATCATAGGCATTGGATCACCATCATTCCCCCTCACCTCGAAAGGATTCATCCTCGAATCGGCTTCATCCACATCAAAAGGAGAAAGATCACTAACATTAAAGGTTGAACTCACATTATACTTACATTGGAGATCCACTTTGTAGGCATTATCATTGATCTTTTTTATGAGTTGAAATGGTCCATCACCTCTCGGTTCAAGCTTACTTTTTTGAAGTTACGGAAATCTTTCCTTTCTTAAGTGAATCCTTCCTTTCTTACCAAAAACACTGGCCTGATCAATAGAGGAAAACGTAGGCAACAATTCCAGTATTCACTTGGTGACCCATCTGGTGCACCATCAAGTGCCGGATGGCCCCTAGCAGCTTTGACACAATTTTACTTTTCTTTGATTTTTTATGCTTTCTTTTTTTTTTTTTTTTTGATATGTTTTAAAGGTAAACATGTCTAATTACCCAATCCACGAATTATTAGGTTAATTTTGGGTTTTGGGACTATATATAGTTCCTTATATTTGTATGCCTAAAGAACCCACAAACATGTAAACAGTTTTGAGTGATGAGTTTTAAAAGATCAAACATGATCTTTCATGAGTGTTCTTGAGAGTTTCTCTTTGAACCACCTCATTTGAGGCATTCAATCACTTTGGGGTGAGATATTGAATTGTCTACCAAATCAAGAAATTGGTTGTTGTTGAATCTCCAACAAAGGTCAATCTAATCTCCCTTGAACCTTTGATGAGTCCTTCTTCTTTTTCATCGATTGATTTCTTGTGTGTATAAACCCTAACAACCTTCATCCAAATCAAGAAATCACATCATATTTTGGTATCATAGCTTAGGTTTTCACCAAAGGTTCTCCAATCTTTACTTGCTTTATTGTTTTAAGTGCTAAGATCATAATTTTTCTTTGAAATCCTATGATCTTATATGTTTTCTATTTTATTTTTTTACATTTATCTTAGTTCTTCTATTGTTTCCTCTATGTGATTGTGGGAATTAATCCTAAGGCCAAAAACATGGGCTAATTCTATGTGTTTGGTGTTTCTACTTCTATGGTCTATTTCTATGGAAAAAAAACTCAAAAAAAAGAAATATCAAAAGCTAAAAAATATAGAGCATCAAAAAAATTTTGCACAAAAGTGCCAAAAAAAAAAGAGTGAAAAATCATTGGGTTTGTTGAATTCAAGTTGAAATCTCTTGTGCTATTGAACTATTGTTGGGTAGAGATTAAATTGTTGATGAATTGGGATTGAATTGATTTTTGCTTGTGCTTATTTGAGATCAAAGGCTTTGAAATATTGAGATACATATCAAAATTTGAAATCACAATCTTTGTCCTCAATGTGTAAGAAAACTTCTTACCTCACTTACGCTTTTAGGTGTAAGAAAATGCTTGATTGCCTTAACCCTTTCCTCATCAACATGGATGCCATTAGAAGAAACAATATAACCAAGAAAAGTTAATTTAGGCAAACAAATTAGCATTTCTTTAAGCTGACATAAAGTTGTTCACTTCTAAGAATGTTAAAGACAACTCTTATATGGTTAACATGCTCTTCTACTATAAACCAAGATGTCATCAAAATAGACTATTGCAAATTTACCTATACAATCTCTAAGAGCATGATTCTTTAATGTCAAAATAGACTATTGCAAATTTACCTATACAATCTCTAAGAGCATGATTCTTTAATGTCATGAACGTACTCGGTGCATTTTTGAGAAGAAAGGCATAACAAGCCACTCATATAAACCATGCCTACTTTTGAAAAAGGTTTTCCACTCATCCTCTTCTTTCATGCAAATTTGGTGATAGCCACTTTTCAAGTCAATTTTTGAAAAATGCAAACTACTACTTAGTTCATCAAGCATATAATCTAATCTAAGGATGGAAAAGTAATACTTACAGTGATTTTGTTGATTGATCAACAATCAACACACATTTGCCAACTTCCATCCTTCTTGGGCATAAGAAAAATGGGTACCAGACATGGGCTCATGCTCTCTCGTACATAGCTCTTGGAAAGTAGCTCCTCGACTTGTCATGGAAGCTCTTTGGTCTCCTTCAAGTTGGTTCTACAGAAGGCCTTGTTTGGTAATGGTGTTCCCGAAATCAAGTCAATTTGGTGCTCAATCCCTCTCATTGGTGGCAACTTTTAAGGCAGCTCCTCCAGAAATACATCCCTGTATTTCTTCAAAAGAGAGCAAACACTACTAGGAAGAGATGAATCAATGTGATTATCAAAAGAAGTAGAATCTAAAAAATGCATGTACATAAGTAGGATCATTGGCTTTAAGCCCGAACATGCACTCCTCAACTCTCTTTCTTTTGCATAGAAAATCACTTTGTTGTCACTCTTCTTTTCTTTTCACTCATTTTCTTTTCTCCCTCATTTTGTCTCTCCTTTTTTGTCTTCCTTCTTTTTCATTTCTTCCTCTCTTATTCTCTCTTGTTTTTCCCTCATTTTCTCTCTTGTCTTTCTCCTTAGAGAATTCTTTCATTCTCTCAAGAATCTTCTTTTGATCCATGTAGGCTTCATAAGGTTTCAAGGGGCTCAAGTGTATCTTTCTTCCTTCAAACTCCATGGAATGCTTGTTCTTGTGGCCATCATAGATCAATTGTCTACCATATTGCCATGGCATCCCAAGTAACAAATATGTGTCTTGCATATGCACCATATCACACAACACCACATCACTATACTTGCTCATTGAGAATGAGATTCTCACTTGTTTTCCAACCTTGAGTTCACCACTATCATTTAGCCATTGAAACTTGTAAGGTTTTAGGTGATCTAAGCAAGGTAACTTCATCTTCTCCACCAAGTAGGCACTTGCAATATTCACACAACTTCCACTATCGACAATGACACTACACAGATGTCCTTGTGTCAAGCATCTTGAATGGAATAAGTTCTCCCTATGCAAGTCCTCCTCTTTGCTAGCTTGAGTACTAAGTACTCTCATAATAATGTACATTTGTTCACAATGACCTTCATTAGGATTGAATTCATCTTCATGCCTCTCTTCTGCAACCACAATTCCTTCCCCTTCATCCTCACTTGCCGACTCCACCATGTCCCTATTGTTCAAGATGATATTCCTCTTGTTAGGACATTGGTTTGCATAGTGCCGAAAACCTTGAAACTTGTGGCATTTGACATCTCTAGCTTTGAAAGGTAGCAAATGTCCCTTTCCCTTGTCTCCTTGGGGCCCTTTGTTCTTTAAATACTTAGGCTTGAAGGCCTTTTCTTTTGGTTGAACTTTAGGCACCAACATTTCCTTCTTAGGCTAAGTGTTTGAAGGTTTGGTTGATGAATTCCCATAGTTAGATGAACTATAGGATTTTCCATAAGAGCTAGCTTCTCTTATTATTCAATTGTTTCTTAATCTTCATGGCTATATTTACCACATCTTGTAGGTGACAGAATTGGCAAACTTCAACTCTATCTACAATGTCTCTATTCAACCCACAAAAGATATCAAGCCATGGTAGCCTCTTCATCTTCCACAATGTTGACCCTCATCATGGCTACCTCCATCTCATTGTAGTATTCATCTATACTTTTGGAGCCTTGATGTAGAGTTTGGAGCTTTTGATAGAGTTCCCTTCGATAGTAAGTTGGAACAAATCGATGCCTCATGCTTTACTTTAGCTCATCCATATAGATATGGGTGGTGGATTGGCTCTCCTCTTGTAGATCACCATTTTCTCCCACCAAGTTATGGCATAATCCAAGAATTCAACAATAGCCAAAATAACCTTCTTTTCTACTGGATAGTCATAAAAATCAAACACATGCTCAGGTAAGCTTCCGGATCATGTCCTGATTTGAAGGGTGGAATAGTTACCTTAATGAATCCCAAACTAACATCCATTCTCCTTGGCTCATGGTACTCTTCTTCCTTTTCTTGCTCCCAATACTCTTCATTATTGTGGACTTCTTCAAAATGATCTTGGAGTACCCTTCCTCTTGGTTGGGCTCTTGGCATTTGGCCTCCCCTTCCCCTACCTCTTTGTTGAAATGGATTTCTCAATGCTTGAGGTGGAGGTGTATCAAAGGAGTTCACCCTCTCCTCAACTCTATTAATCCTTGAACAAAGATCTTGTCTCATTGCTCTCATATCATGTGACAATTGTTGCATCATCTCCCTAAGAGAAGACATCTTAGTGTTATCCTCTCCCAGATTAGATGTTTTAGATGAAGTAGATCCTCTTCTTGGGATGATTATACCTACAAATTGAAGACACAAAACTGGGGAATATGTATATCCTCTCTTTTCACTCTTGTTTCACTTTAATTTGTCTTTTAGTCGCTCTAATTTACTCACCCCTTTACACCTTTTTCCACTCTTAACTCTTCTTCAAGTTCATATTCAACTCTAAGCGCAATTCAATTAAATCAACAAGGATGTAAAATCAAATATCAAAACTCAAATCAAATAGTCAATATTTTCCAACATATAAGATTCAAAGAGATAAGAGTTTCAAAGATATTGGTCAATGAGACAACCAAATGATCGAACACTTAGAATTCAAGGAATATAGTGTCAAAAACATTGAGGTCAAAAAGTTGTGATCCAAATTTCAATCAATTTCAATGGGATCAAGAGCCCCAACAACAATTCTTGAGTAGTCAATTAGGCAATTCAATTCAATAGATCACAAATCAATCTCTACCCATCAATTTGATCAACTTTTCACATAGAATTCAACTTCAAATGACATATTCATTACAGTTTTTGAAACTTTGGCTCTTTCTTTTTCTGATTTTCGATTTTTTGCGGCTAATGAGATATTTGATCTCTCTCTCTCCCTCTCCCTTTTTTTTTTGTATTTTTCTTTTGTAGAGATGGTAGAAGAAATAGAAACATCAAACAAATTAAATTGGCCTTTGATTTTTGTCCATCGACACAATTCACAATAGATCACAACGAGAAGAACAAGGATTAATGTAAAAGAACAAACACAAAACATTCATCGATCTAAGATTTTCAAAGAAATAAATAATATCTATACACTAAACAAAGAAAGAAATTAAAGATAGGAAAACCTCTAGATGAAAACCTAAGCTCTAATATCTAAAAGATGATGTGATTCTTTAATTTGTGGAATTCTTCATTCATCACAATTTGTTTCACGCACCACATTGAAAACAAATCCAAGAACTACATGTAAGAGGTTCAAGCTAGTTCCATTGACCATATTGTCTTCCAATATGAACTAATGGTTTGAATTTCTTCAATTCAATTCAATTACCCTAGCAAGCATTGATAAACCCTAAGTAGTTATACTAAGAACCCTATAAGAGTCTTAGAAGCACACTCATGAAAAGATGAGTTTGATGCAAAAGGATTCTCTCAATTTGAATAAAAGTTGGTTATAGAATGTTGTCCTTCAAAATACAAATATGGGACTATTTATAGTCCAACTAACAAGAAGCCCTAATTGAAGTCTTACATTGGTCAAAAGACCTTGTTAACCTTATACCGTAGAAACAAAAGTCAATTAAAAACAAATCAAAACGATGAAAACAAGTGAAGATCTTATTTGGACCAAAATTACAAAGTTAAGGAACCAAATTGGCCAGGCGATCAGCATCGGTTAGCCCCAATAAGATTTTGTAGAAGAGTTCATTTTGCACTAATGCTACTGGCCCTGATCGGTGCCAACTCCCTGGTTGACTACCACCAGTTAGAGTACAATTCTTCATAAAACTGTTTTGTTTCGCTTCGTGTTCCATCCTCTTCTTTTGTGCTTCCATCCAATGCTTCCCAAGGGATTGTAGAACCTTGCTCTTCACTTGAAACTCTTCCTTCAAGTCCTTGAATCATCCACAAGTTGAAGTCCCACTTTTATTGCTCAAAATCAACAAATGATAGTCCTTCAAAGATTGATTGAAAATCAAGCAACTCTTCTCTTCTTAGCACAAATGTGATCAATGCATGCCTCAACGTAGCTGCCCATCATCTTGTGATAGGTCCGGTTGGTATCTTTGGCATTTTATCACCATCAATAAGTCTCAAATAATACTTACATAGCCTACTAAATTGGGTTGCATATAGGCTAACATACTGGTTCCCTTGGTGAAGTCCCCAATATTCATCCTTCATCTTATCCACAACCTTTCATGGAATGCACTCCTTTTAAACTCCTAAACAAAATCAAGCCAATTCCATTTTCTATTCTCTGCCTTCCATTTCTCAAAGATCCTGACCCACCAATCTCCGACAGCTCTTCTTAGTCTAAAGGCTGCGAATGAAACTTGTCTTTCCTCAGAATGCCTAAGCAGTCTGAAGATATCCTCCATTTGGTTCACCCATTGTTAAGCCACCTGGTCCTGTTGAATTTTTTCCAAAGAACTTTGGCGGGTGGAATTTAAGAAACCACATCTTCATTTGTGAAGTTCCTTGGAGGATACTATAGTTGTAAGTTTCGATTCATTAGGTTTGTTAGGACTTCTATCATGTGTTCTAAAATTTGAGTGAGGTTCTCAGTTTTCTCACCAGAGCCACTATTGGACTAGTCTGGGAGTTTCCCCTACCTCGACCTTTCATACTTAATGTCTTATATAACAAAATCTTTCATTTAGGAGCATGTGTGTAAATCGGTCGTCTATTGGATTTAGTTTGGATAAATTTCCAAAATACACATTTCCAGATAGACACACATCCATTCAGTTCACACGACAAATCTTTAACAATACAAGATCAATACTCACTTTGCAATATAGAAAATCAAGAAAACATGGGAAGGTGATAGAGATCATGCCCCTACAATGCCGATGGGTCCTACTACAAGAGCTAGGGTAGCCAAGATGAAGAGATCATTAGTGACGTTCATGCAAAACAAGGAAGAGCAACATGACTTCGAAGCCATGTTCAATGAGATGAAGTTTGATGGAGGACAATCAATGAAGGACTTCAACATGATGATGATCCAAAGGCTTGAAGAAGGAGTTACAAGTGAAGAACAAGGCCTTAGGGTCTCTTGGAATCAAGTAAAAGAGGGAATAAAAGGAGTGGAAGAGTGGAGCAAAGAAGGAACAAAATGGCCAAGAGAGTGGCCAACTTGTTTAGATGACTAGCATCGGTTAGTGACAGGGGTAAGAACCTAAACCTTACTGTCTGCAAAGAACCAAGAACTGGCTCTCACTGGTGCAAGCATTGGCACCAATCCCATATTTTCCAGATATTCCACCTTTGTTTCCAATGGGATCTTGACTTGTTTTTATGATTCGACTTGAATTTTTTGACTTCTCTTTGTCTTTTAATCACTTTTAGAGGGTTAGCAAGGTCTTTATTCAAGTATTAGGGCTTCTAGTTGTTAGGACTATAAATAGTAACTTATTTGTAATTTCTTACAAGGACTTATGACAAACAATTATTTCATTGGAATCAATTGAATTTCAAGATCAAACTTGATCTTTTTATGAGTGTTCTTAGGAGTTCTTCTTACGGTTCTTAGTCCACTACACCTTGGGATTTCAATTACTTTAGGTGAGGCATTGAATAGTTGATGCAAGAACAATATCGAAAAAGAAAGGCTAAACAGAAAGAAAAGCTAGAAATTGGTGAAAACTATCAAGTTTTGAAGTTAATGACAAAAATAAGAAATTATCACTTTTTTAAAAGCCTGTTCGTATATGAAGACAAACGCAATATATATAACCTAAAACCTAACCTAATCCTAATCTCAATTAATTAAAAGAAACCTACTCGAAGTTAATAAAAAGAATCCTAATTGAAATTAATAAAAAGAGTCCTAATCGAAATTAATAAAAAGAAACCTAATCCGATTCGGAAATAACAAACAATAAAATTACAAAAATACCCTACAACATAAAAAAGCCCAAAAGTCCAACAAAATGATTCTGGATGGCCCAAAACTATCTTAGGCCATAGCTATGCTATAGGTTTTGTCCATTGGGCAGTTTCCAGTTGCTTAGCCAAATTTGAGCCCGTTTTGAGCTTGAGTCATCTTGCATCATCCTCCCCGGCTAGGAAAAGATTCCCCCTCGAATCTAATTCGTCTCCAACCTGACAAGGCGCTGCCCTTGCTACAACTTCCTACTGATAATGGCCTGGCTAGCATTGTTCTAGCCTTGGTGTTCTCCGGCAAACTGTTTGTCCATCCGGTGATTGTTCCAAAATCATTCTGGCGATTTCCCTAGTCTTTTGGCTAACTATTACCTCAAAAACTGAAATCTCGATTTTCATATCGAAATTCTGGAAAGAAGATTGTCCGCCAGGTCGTTCTGCTTGATTACGCCCTTAGTTCAAAACCCTAAACGAATTGACGACTTCCCCCTATCTTCAGATTCAATCTGTAATTCCGCCCCCTGCTTAGTCTGAACGTCCAACCTAACTTGCGCCAGTTGTAGCTCAAAGTCTTGGATCCACCTTCTGTGTTCTTCGATTTCGTTTTCTTGTAGGTCTCGATGACGATGCTGTTCGTCTTCCTCAAGAACGACTCCACGTCCCCTTCTAGCATGACGTCGTCCATGACCAACACGATTCTGTTCAGCCATTAGTGAAGGGAACCTAGTGCTCTTACCAATTGGTGATGCAAGAACAATATCAAAAAAGAAAGGCTAAACAAAAAGTAAAGGTGGAAATTGGTGAAAACTATCCAGTTTTCAATTCAACGACAAAAGTTGGAAATTATTACATTTTTAAAATCTTGTTTGTATCTGAAGACAAACACAAAATATATAACCTAAAAGCTAACCTAATCCTAATAAGAATTAATTAAAAGAATCTTGCAAAAAGAATACTAATCGAAATTAATAAAAGGAATCCTTTTTGGAATTAATAAAAAGAAACCTAATTCGATTCGAAAATAACAAACATTAAAATTACGAAAATACCCCTAGAACATAAAAAAGCCCAAAAGTCCATCAAAATGATCCCAGATGGAACAAAAATGTCTTAGGGCATAGCTATGTTATGGTTTTTGTCCATTGGGCCGCTTCCAGTCGCTCAGCCAAATTTGAGCCCGTTCCGAGCTCGGGCCAACCTGCATCAATAGTCTTTATGTTGGATATTCCTTAAGAACATATGATGATTTTAGTTAGTTGGCATAACTTTGTATCATGCTGCTATTTATATCATTATATAATTTACTTTTATATCTGCGTTTCATTAAAT
>JAOXNR010042762.1:0-19530 GCA_028571225.1 Parsonsia alboflavescens | reverse complement strand
AAAAGAGGGGGTGGAAACAACATCGTTTTATGGCCGTCGCATGGTAGAAAAATCATATATATATATATATATATATATATATATATATATTTAAAAAACTTTTCCTTTTTTTAAAAAAATCTTTTATTTACTAATTAATGAGATGACACTTGATATATTCTCTAAAGAAACCTTCCATAGTGTTTTATTGATTTTTTTTTTTTTTCAAGTATCGGGAGTTTTCTTTTCTTTACTATATATATATTTTTTTAATATGTCATTTTCAATTATGAACTTTACCCTTCTAAACTTTTGGGCTAACAAACAGTCATACCAATTTCATTTATCTTCTCACTTGAAAAAAAAAAAATTTTAATTTAAGTAATTAATTTGTTAAACCAATGACTTAATGTCAATTGTCAATCAAAAATAAGGAAGCTGCCCTTCTTTTTTGTATAATAGATGCTTGCATGTCTTGTACTTTTCCTACACAGGCCATTGCAATCTGGAACACCTACACCAACTCTTCTTCAAGGTTATGGTATTTCATCAACTCAACATCGAAAACCAGGACAGATGATTCTTTTCAGATTACATATTGAATCCATCTAGTCGATCCATGACAAATGTTATGGTAGATCCACCATCTCGTCCAGTGGTAATTGAATTGGAGCCTTATCGATGAGACGTTTAAGTGGCTTTCCTCATCTCGTTCAGTTTAGGTGCTTGGTATCCTATAACTTTAGAAGAGATAGAATAAAACCCATACGTGAAGTTTAAACCAAATATGATGAAGAAGAAAAAGAATGGAGCATATTATTTGGACCAAAATACCTCTCCATTTGTTAACCAATTTCATGTTCTTGTTGTTGACTTAATCTGAGAATGGATTATTCTTTTCAAAATGACAATCGAAAAAAGATAAGCAATTTGTAAAGTTTAAAAAAATTATAAAGGATCTAAAAGGTTACATATAAAAATTTGGAACCTATATGGATCGAATAAAAAGGAAATGAGACCTAGAAAGTTAAAAGAGAAAGATTCAGATTCATATAAACCAAGTGAAAAAAGTAAGGAACAAAAGTGAGAATTTTCCCTCTACTAATTGGAATGTAAACTTTCAACTTTTGTAGTTTATCTTTTTAAATTTTCAAATACTTTTTGGATTGTAAGAAAATGTTAGGGCTTCAAAAAGTTTTTTAAAAAATAATTTTGAATGCATTCTTAGTAAAAAATAATTTAGAAATAAAATTCATCTACTAATTATTTTGCTATATAAAATAAACTACTCACTCCATCTCGAATTGAATATCTCAATTTGACTTATGCAAATTTTAAAAAAATCAATTCATTTTAAACTAAACAATATTAATTTCTTAACAAAATTTTAACTAATTAAAGAAAAGAGACATTCATTTTCGAATAACTCAAAATAAAGATAAATAAATTCAATTCCAGATAAAAGGAATAAATGTTAAAACTAAATTGTTCATGATTAAATCTATTTTGAACTGTCAGCTTTTATTTTGCAATTGAATATAGCCAAAGTTTACTTTCCATTTTTCTTGCTCATATTTACCATTAAGATAGTAAACTAATGGGGCATTTAGTTTCCTGAAATGGAATTGAAATTCTCAAAAACTATTGCTATATTTGGTTGGATGGAATGGCAAAAAATGAGAATTCTTGCAATTATGATTATTATGTTTGTTTAGTTTGAACAGATTTAGAATAGAATATGGTTGAAATTGAAAGACTACTAAACCCTTATGTATATTTATTTTATTGCACTATTATATATTTTTAAACAAGACTGATTATTTTACTCAACAGTCATTTCTCATCTCTATTAAATCAATCAAATGCAAATATTCAAAATTCAAGAATCCCAATTTTTCTGTTTCATTTGACTAAATTAAGGAATAAAAACAAAATTTCCATACAGATTCAATAAATCTTCTAGTTTAAAGATTCTAATTAAAATACAAAAGGAGGCATGCACAACAAAGAAACAGACCATTTGAAGCCTCATAATAGAATAGTAGTTGTCCTGAAAAAGAAAAGGTTAGTAACTGAACAAAACTAGACCACATCCCTACCAAAAGCACCAAGTCCAGGTTCTAGTAGAACCAGAAACTTGACCAAAATGATGCATGAGCACACCTCAACCAAATTAAATTGCACCCTTCTTTTGGAACAGCATATCTTTTAACTGATGAGAAACTGGGTTGCTATCAACTTCCTTTGTCATAGTAGCTGATTTGTTGTCGAAACCATATTAAGATGAATTTTGGACAAAAAAAGGAACCTGAAATCCAGTCCAACCCACCTGCAGACATACATGGATGACCACAAAATGGAAAGTTTAGCCTCTATAAATCTGCAAATGACTCCCCGGACATATGAAATACTCATCACGGTCCAATAAATAGTTGATGAACAGAAAACAAAAACACTCTTCTCTGATGTAAGCATCCGCTTTGCAGGTGCAGAACCAACAATTCTCTCAAGCTAAACATCATGAGAAAGTAAGTTAGCACACCGTCCACATGGAAGATTTCAAAGGAGTAAAGAAAAAAAGAGATTCAGCTTTATAATCCTCACGGCATGCATGCAATTGAAAGATGGGCATAGGAATACATTTGGAGCCCTTGAAAGCAACAGAATGAAAGTAAAGCAACAGCATAAACAATACTCCTGTCTTCAATTTTTACATAAGAAATGACTGACCATGCAATAGCTTCCATATGGATACCGGGTTATAAACATGATTTTCCAACAAAGATCTTTTCAAAATTTGCAAGGTACACAACCATGGATCAAGAATTAGAAGATACAAGGTCATGAAATAACTTCAATACCAACAATATCACACACTGGTGGAAGGGGATAACAGCTTAAAGTGTAAATAGTCTCTTAACTACAACAATTAATGTATCACTCTTTAAATATGGCATCATACTAATCCTTGTCCCAACTTGCAATAGAGAGATGGGGCCTACAAATGCATACTTGGAATCTAAAATTAGAGAGCTTTAGTATCTATTCTTTCTTCTTCCATATGTATCTAACCTTCCCTTTCTTTCTAAAGCACCTTTATCCCTCTCATCAGTAGCAACAGCATATAAAAAGAAGGTTAGCAATAATGACAAAAAAGTTGTTAGCCTTGGAGTTCCCATTTTACAGTTCCTTTTCATGGAATGGACACCAAAGTCAGGGTATCTTTCTACTATGAGCCCTGGACCATATGCAAATTGCATAAGGCAGGCATATAACTGTTTTCTATGTGCTTGCTTGTTCTAGAGTGAATCCTTTCACTGCTAACTGGAGAAAAACACTATACTGAATGAACAATCTCTCCCTTTAAAATTATTCCCAAATATATTCTTTCAAGAATTTTCGAGGAATCAGAGGAATAAAATAACATCACCGTGTTTCAAAGCTATGGCGTGCTAAGATATGACAAAGCCATACCTGGAATTGATCAAAACGAGAAAATAACACGGTGCAAGTCATGTCATGTGACCCCTCAAGCATGTTAAGAATCTGCAATAAAGAACAAGATCAGATACAGAAAAAACAAATTACAAATGCCAAAATACTGTCAAATGGGAAATATAGAAAAAAGAAAAAAGCATTTTTCAGTTAAATGAGAGATTGAAAGAAATAACTCAGAAGATCAAGATTACCTCAGAGTAAAATTCTTTCCTCTCAAGTAAAGAATAAATTATTAAATTCGGAGTGGCACGAATCTGTTCGTAACAAAAAGAGAGAAAACAAAGAGATGGTCAAATATTGTATACAAGAGTTCTTTTCTTAATATAGGTAGTAATCATTTGAACATTCCAATACAAAGGAAAGTTACTGTTGTAGTGCCTCGGATACGTTTTCAATATCGTGCAGTAGTTGTGGGAAGGAAGAAGCCAGCCAATATTAACTGATACCATAGCTTTACAATTAGAATATTGGCATACCAAATCAAAGAACATTTTCATGCCCATTAGGGAAATTTATTAAACTTTAAATCATGAATGCCATTTTAGATTTCTTCCAGTATAATAAGGTTTTTCATTTTTAAATTTGGAAATAACAGTGAGCATTACTATTGACCAATATTTATATACAAGAATGCACATACAGAATTCATCATCTGCTTCAAGGGAATGTATCTGGGTATGCCAAAAGATCAATTGGAGCTTTTTCAAACTTGTAAGGTTGGAGAATTGATAGTTCTAAGTGTGCTAAGACTTGCAATCATTATTAGTTCACTATTTCAGGATACTTAGAAATAACAGGAAGCTTGTTCACATGAATAAGGTAATGAGATTAATGATCCTTTTTGTCTTCCTTGCCTTGGTACTTGTAAGGTCAAACAATATTCAAGAGTAATAAATGAAATTTATCCATAGGGTGGCAGGGTTTAACCATGAAGAGTAAACCTGTAGTTACTGAAATTAAGAAAGAAAGAAAGAACAAAAAAGTAAGCACCTTATATCTGTGGTAGAAGTGAGCTCTCTCTGTGTATAGCATGATTTTCTGTTGCCATTGGAAAAACCAAATTCTTGCTCGAGATATATCACTCTACTATATATACCTAAATATACAGACAACTAATCAACTACTTGGAAAGTATTGACCATCCTCCACAACCTGACTTTAATCCTGAGAAATAAAAGCAAGCAAGCAAACAGAAGCTGGGATCGTCCAAAAAGCTTCAGAGGTTGTTCTTACTCTCCAGACAGGCAGAGGGACGCTTCCTGGGATTTCAAAAAATTTCAAAGTCGAACAAACTCAAAATAAGAACTAACAAATATCATAATTCCCTCCTGTAAGAACAAAATGCATCAGAGAGCTTTAATGCTTTCAAAATAATAAATAAATAAATTGCCCAAGTTCAGAAATAAGAGTACCTGAATGGAATCTTTTATCTTGGAAAATATCTGCAAGAGGGGAATAAAAAAAAAAGGACGATTAGTAATATATTAGGACAGAACAAGTATAGTCCCCCTCCCCATGCAAAGGAATTAAAAAACAAAAAGGCTGAACTTAAATCATGCAAGAAACACCTGAAACAAAACTCAAATCAAGATTAGCATTTGAATGTACACCATGGACTTTGATTTTGAAGTGCACACATATATAAATATTATACATATATATAGTGTAATGCTAGGATGAGAAACAGAGCTCACCTTATAATGTGCGCTTATTGAGTCTCTAACAGTCAACTATCTTTCGTTTTTAAAGAAAAAATATTCTTCTATAAAAAATTTTTTTTTAGATACTAAACTTTAGGAATACTTGATCAAGTTTTATTATTATTATTATTTTTTCTAAAAGACAGTTAACCGTTAAGGTACTTGGGAACAATCCCTAAGTGAGCTCTCACCATAAATGTTATGGTGTACTTTGTATAGAGTTCATAGTTACGTTTCTAATGATTAACGTTTACGTCAACTATCTTTTTCCTTTTTTTGAAAAAAAAATAAAATCTTTAATAAAAAATTTTTTTAAAAAAATATATTTTATAAACTATACCCAAAAGACAAATTATACTATAGTGGTATTGGATTAAATTTAATTTAATTTTTTTTAAAAAAACAACAGACATTTGACCATGATTTTTGACCCTCAGAGACTCAATAGTATACAACCAGATCCAAGAGAGTCACAGTACCAGTAATGAACATCTACTTCAGGAATATAAGCATGTACCGACAACTAACACTAACAGACCCCTACTGTTGATCCAGAAGCATTTTACCAGTGAATTCCAGTATATAAAGTTGTCAAAAGCTATTTCATGCAAATACAGCAGTTAAGTCCTGTACACTTGTTTTTGAACTGGTTTATAGCTTCAAACTGACATATCCCCTTTCTCTTTTCTACAAATATTCATGCACTTGAATGATTCTTCTTTCATCTTGCAAAAGGGTCCAAAAGTGGTATGTTCCCTTTCCAAACTACTGATGAGTTTCTCTTCCATGTTCCACTAATGCATGATGGTAACCCATGTAAGACTAGTGCACAAGTGTGGATTTCAGTTGTTGGAGAACTCACACATAAAAAATTCTGTCTCTATATCCAGAACTAGTATCCTGAACATTTAGGCCAAGATATCTTGAAGAAAAAAACAGCAAGAAGTTGGTTATTTTGCAAACCTTTTTACAAAAATATCCAAACCGGGGCATCTTCAGCCTCTGATATTGATTTTGAGTCAAAACGCTCATACACTTGTGGTATTAAGAAAAAACAAAAATGACTAAGAGACAATCACAATATTATTTTCCATGATTTAATTAACATAGATTGTATCAAATATGGCTTTTGCCAGAAAATAGCAAGAATAGACCAGCTGAATTTTCTTTTAAAATAGAAAAGTTAACTCCTAATCATTTAGACTTTGTTGAAATGGTCAATTAAATAATAACGAATAATATAAATATATATTAGAAGTGTCACTTTCATTGATTATCAGAAATCACTTGTGAAAGCATCTGACTGTAATGCTCTACAACTAACGAAATGTCAAATGAGTACACTTCTGAAATAACTTACTAACCTGATGAACTGGGAGTATCATCTTTGGAAGAATCCCTTTAAACTTACATTCCAACCTGACCTGCAAAAGTTCGTTCTTCTTTGATGTATATAAGAATGAAAATGCATAGACAAAAATTTGCACTCATCTACTTCATTGACCAAAATTACACTTGCCAGTGAAGTGAAAAACCAAAGAAAGTCAATAGGTCATCTTCAGTTGTACTTGCTTCAACTCTTTGAAAAATAAAACAGACAAAAGGCTCCAAAATAGTAACTGCTTAATTTTCCAATTTATTGAGGAAAGTGAAAGGGATGGTTAGAAAGAGGAAAGATAAATGAAAAACACAAACAGATAAATGAAGCATTTCAATCAATGTATAAAATTTGTCAAAGTAGTGATCACTTCCTTCCCATGTCCATTAAAAAGTTTTCCTCCTCTTTTAGACAAAATCATCATGAGCCAAGTACCCAAACTCAATCCTTTTTCTCTACAATTATTCTAATTCCTCCAATCCAATCATGACTCAAGATGGGTTAAACATTGTTTCTATGCAAAATGTCCTGGGCTTAATGACTTTGAGTTCAGCCAACCACATTGTAGGAATGCCTTTGCAACTGAAATACTAATCTGCAGGATCTTAAATCCAGCCTAGAAATTATGGAGGAAATAGCCAGTTAGAAGGGACAGTATTTAAGGAAGGAATTGATTCTTTTAGAATTCCTCCCCCATATGCTTCCTATTTTAAATCCGTCTCAAATGATCCTCTGTGGAGAAAATAATAAAAACGTCTTCAAGCGAAGGGGCTGAAGGGGGGTAAGGTGAAGGCAAAAGAAAATTCTAGCATATCTTTCAATTAGATACATTGGTAACAAAATATTTATCAACAGAAAGAGAAACCTTAACAGAGTATTTACAAAATAAAGGACAAGCCTTTCCTTCATAGTTAAGGCAACGGTGATTGAAGAGAGCATTGATGTCTGAAAATTTTGAAACAGAAAGAGCAAAGGAAAGAAAGTTAGCTATAACAAATTGAAGCCTTACTCAGGCATGTTCAGAAGCAGCATAGTTCTGAAGCTCCAAAGTATATATGAAATCTACACATCGACCATGTCATAAAGTTTGCTTTGTATGGTAATATATGAACACCACTAAAGATGTTTTGTCTCATCAACTCCAAAGAAACTAGAAGTTCATTACAAAAACATATCCTGGAGTGGCATACTATTCCAAGATACAAATTGCAGAACAACAATATCCATATGGTGCAGTCACTGTGATGAAGGGCCATTTTGTCAAAGTATTCTCAGTCCCAATTTTTTCTAGATGTACATGCCACGTGAAAAATAAATTGGTGAACTACTAACTCCATGATTTTTGTATAGACACGCAAGGGTGTTTACCGGTGTTAGGAAATAGTGCTAGAAATGGGATAAGGGCAAGAAAAGTGAAATCTTCATGTGAATGTGTATTTACATTTTGCATGGTTGCCAAGAAGGGTGTGCTTCAGAATTAGAGTTCAGATGGACTTAAGCTTTTCTAAGCAGTGAAACCTTTCATCTTAATTTCTCTATAAGCAAGGGGTGTGCATTTGGCTTTTGGTGTGTCGTGATGAATCAATATATGGTTTTAGGTTTGAAATGATGAATTTAATATGTTTAAGAACCTCTTGCTCATTTTCCTCTGTAGCCAATGTAACTCCAAATCCCTGAGCTGACTCCATATTCATGGTACTCCAGTTAGTCGTATTATAATTGGTAAACTGATGAAATTTTCAACATTAAACTCAAATCTCAAGTTTTAGTCTTCACTCTAACTTTTGACGGCTGCATTCCATTCCTTATGTGCTTTCAACTATCAAGAGCTTTATGCTGATACTTTGGGTCATTGACATCATCATCCAACCTGTATACTAAAACCTTGAGCTAAAAAAGAACTAGAAATGGCAGGCATTCCTTACTGAACTTCAAGATGACCCCAGGAATTCACCTTTATATATGGAGTTCATACAAACACACACACGCAGGTATCAAGAACTACAGCATCACCAGTAAAATAATGGAATGAGACTGTAGAACTAGTTACCTGGGCTTAGATGAGAACCCAAAATTATTGTCTGTCTATAGAACTGTGCTTGTCCATCCAAGTACCTGGAATCAACAAAATCAAAGAAGACATGTTCAAATAGAGGAATGATCTTATAGTTTACAAAGCTTCATTTCTTCAAATCCAAAGGCATATGGTTGTGTCTCACTCACAACTGGTGAGACACAGTTACTTTTTCTTTAGGGAAAAAAAATTCAGAGCAGATGATTTTATGAGTAAAAAACTGAGCACTTAAATAGGAATAATAAAATCCAAATACTAATCCAAGAAATCAGAAGCTCTCAAGAATTATAGAATCTCCGAATCTGACTTTTAACACAATAATTTCAATATCTTAAAGTCACACACTGGCAAAAAGGAGCAGACTTACAAGCATACCATGGTCTTATGCATATGATATTAGCTCCATGCTGCTGAGATGGTATCCGGTTTAAGTGGTCCACAACTGTATTGACATGAGACCAATTCTGTACAGTTTTCATATAGGGGATGAAAATATTATCCGCAAGATTATAGGAATCAATTCTTCCCCATAGCCCATGAAGAAAGGGAAAAGGGCAAATTTGTGTATTTGCACCAGATAAGGCAAAGTAAGAAAACGAGCCGAGAACTCCATCCCCTCCCCAATCCTCCAAAGAAAAAAAAGAAGAGGTGAATATGATTATTAAGTTTTCAAAGAATTTGAAAGAAAAATAAATTCTATTCCGTGGAACTAACAGTACTCACTTGCATTAGTATAACATCTGCATGATTGATAATAGAAACCTGTTAGGTGAAATAAGAAGATAGTTATAAGTTCATTAAAATATCAAGAAAAATAAATCATGGATAACCATGAGGAAATAGACCAATATTACCTCTATAGAAGAAAGAAAATCTACATCTTTTCCTTTTTCTGCTTCAGCCTCTCCAATTTTCTTGAGAGAGAAAGAAAGAAAGCAAAAGTCAACAAATTTCAAAACTAAGGTGATGGATTCAGCCAGAATAAAACTAACATAGCATATATTGACTCAAAAAAAAAAAAGGGAGACAGCAGGGAAGAATTGAAGGATAAAAAACATCAGCAGAAAATGAAGAACCTTCACTTGTTTCAAAAATTGAATGGAAAATGGAACAATATTCACTACAACGGATTTGCTAAGGCACGCTCCAACCGTTACCATAACGGAATTCTTGCTCCGCTTGGTTGGCTGCATGAGCACTGTAGCAAGAATTCCGTTACGGTAACGATGCGCGCTCCGGAGCAAAACCGTTTACTACAATCTGAATAAAGATTACAACTTAAGTACTGGAATACAATGAAGAGAATTTTGTGCCGAAATAGAAAATTTAGGACCAATTTGAATGTACCTATAAAAAAATGCTTTTTAAGCCCACTCTTCTTTGTAGAAGTGCTAGTTAAGATATTGTAATTTAAAAGTGTTTTCCATAGAAAAAAAAATCTTTGGAAAAAAAAAACCTTTAAAAAATTGTATTTAATTTAAACAATTTTATTAATAACAGATTTATTGTGCAAATTATAATATATTGAAAATCAATATTTAATATGTTTAATAAAAATAAAATTATTATTTAACATAAATCATATATCTTATGCACTATAAAGAAAAAATTATCAATATTGGTACGCATTGTTTTTTTTTCTACCAAGTACCCAAGCATCTTTCAAATATCTAAGTTAATACTTCCAACTATATCAAACATATTTCCAGGTAAGATTGCATGCGTTGATCATTTTGATACCTAAAGTGCCTAAATTTAGGTTGGTAAGTACCCAAAATAACTTACATCTTGAAAGTTGTTTGGTACTCAATCAGCAAAAAAAAAAAAAAAATGAACAACGGATACCAATCATAACTTTTGGTAGATTCTGTTGACATCCAGAAATATGTTCAGAAACATAAAATAGAAAGTCCAAAAGCTGTTGGGTACTTAATTGGCAAGGAAAAAAAAAATGAATACCAATATTGACTTTGAGTATACCTTTAAGTACAAAATTAGTTATTCTCCCCAAAAAACTAAATGGAATATGAACTATTTAATAAGATAAGATCTAAAAACAATGGGGAAAAAAAACAAGTTGAAATTTTTATATGTATATTATTTTCCTAAAAAAAATAACATTGAGTTTTCAAGTAACGGATGCAGAGAAGGAAAAAAGAAAGTCAAACAGCAAACATTAAATGAAAGAAAAGGAAAAACAGAACAAAAATGAAAATGAAAATGAAAAAAAGAAAGAAAGATTAAAAAACATGACCAGAAAGGAATGAATTTAAGAGGAAAAAAGAAACTTTTTTTTAAAAAAAAATTGAAGAATAAAGAAGAAAATAAGGGAAAAAAATATGACTAGTAAGAAAAAGTATCAAAGAAAGCCTAAAAAATAATCTAATTTTTTTAGCTTAAAATATGAGCAGTTTTTTTTTTAAGAAAATAAGTGAACAAACAGGGTCATAAACAATCACCACTGGGTTGAGAAACTAAAAGCATTTCGAGGAGGATGTCCCAATTAAAAAGGCAGAGAAACAGACCAGATCAACAATTTCTTCTGGAAATGGAGCCTTAATTGGAACAAACAAAAACTTAATTTGTCATCAACTAAAATCCTCAGAACACTCTATAAAACTCATAGTTTATAGACAAATAAATCCACAGATACCATACACATGAAGAAGAAACTTTTAGAATCTCCCCAATAGAATCTTGCTATATATTTCTTCTTAAAAAGGCATATACAGCTTACCAAATTCGTTATTATATAATAGGAAAACTAAAATGTGAGGATCTCCAAGTTATGGAATAAGAATTGAGAATAACCAGAAGCACAAAGAACTTACAGTTATCAGCCCAAGAGGAGAAGCAACAATTATATCTGAGGAGTAGAAATCTCCATACAGCCTTATTTTCCACCTATAAATTAATAGGAAAATGAATACCGTTATAAAAAATAAGACAATGAGGTGAGAAAAATACCAAGGTCCCTACTAGATTTTCCTTCTCTAAAGCATGTTTCATAACTGACCGTAAATTAGCACTACAATAAGCTAACACAAGAAGGAATTTTATGTAGAAAAAAATTTTAAGAACAGGGGGCCTGCATAAGCCACACAAAGCAGCAGTTCAGATAACTCCATGATGCACCCAGTTATGGAAAAGCTTAATAGCTGCTTGAATTAATAAATATAACCCTCTAGAAATACTCTCTTTGCAATTTTAATTAGATCATATCTGAATATTCCCTTACACATATCTTTTCAACAATTATTATTTGGTATCCAACCAACCATTTCTTCTTTCCTGTATATGAATATTCTCATGTTAAAAAGGTTCGTGAATAATAGTTGCATAATTTTGGGAAATAGTTTACAGAAAAAAGTTGTCTTCAAATTAGGCTAATTTTGACATTTAGGTTTCAAAAGTCAAATTTTAAATCTGATTTATATTAAAAATAAATAAATAAAGTACCTTGGATAGCTTAAAAAAAAAACAACTACAAGGTGTTAGGCTGGCCAAACAATCAACTCTAAGAATGTTGAACTTGTGGGTGTGATTATACTTTCTTGAAATATAGTGAGGTTAGATGTACTTTCATGAAATATTGTGAGGCCAGATATGCTATTACTCCCTTCGTCCGCAATTAAATATCCCATATTCTATTTTGGGATGTCCAGAACTAAATGTCCCATTTTCCAAATTAGTTAGAATTTAATCATAATTTGACATGGTTACCCTTACCTTTTACCATACATACATCATGTTATGTTCTCAACTCAAAACCATTTCACTTCACAAATTTTACTATGTTGGCATCTATGACTGCATAGAGTCAAAGTAATTAACATCTGACCAGGGCTGCTATTGTTTTTTCTAACCATTTCTTTTGCTCTTTTATACATTTATTTTTAATTTTAAACCTTGAACACTATAACTTCAATTAATTAAGTGCAAAAGTGGCGTATTTTATAAGTCAAACATTTGTATTAAATTAATGTAAGTCAAAATGGGACATTCAATTCTGAATAAAGGAAGCATTACATATTCATTTCTAGTATTTCTTCTGATTAATATATTATTCTTAAGTCACTGAATATTTTACTAATGAGTAATTTCACTCTGGCGATATCAAGATCTTTCCTGTTTCATATACTCATACTCTAACCTTCTGCTATATCCGACATTGAAAGTTTTCCATTATCTTACCCTTTCTTGCCTAATACAAACAACATTCAGAAGGCAAGACTTTTCTAGCAGTTGCTACCTCAACTTCTATCAACTTGTAATAGATTTATCAAAAAACTAGGCCTCACTCAACCATAAAAGCTAACTCAAGGGGTGTCTTTCTTGCCTAATACAAATAACATTCAGCAGGCAAGACTTTTCTAGCAGTTGCTACCTCAACTTCTGTCAACTTGTGCCAACCTAGTAGATTTATCAAAAAACTAGGCCTAACTCAACCATAAAAGCTAACTCAAGGGGTGTCCAATTCCATAGATACTATAATTTGCCCTTACAAGGGGCAGACGATGTGGGATTCTCAATACAACCCCTCATGTCCAGGAATGAACATCTGGAAGGGTAAATTCACATAAATATGGGGACCCAACATCGGCAAACAATTCCGGGCTCTAATACCATGTTAAAAAGGGGCTTGGGCCTAACTCAACCCCTAAAGGGGCTTGGGCCTAACTCAACTCCTAAAGCTAGCTTTTGAGCTTTAGGAGTTGAGTTAGGCCCAAACCCCTTTTTAACAAGAAATTTAATCCAAGCAACAAACTCTTGAGCAAACAATGCATCACTACATATGGTGGCTAAAAGTATGAATCATTTTGGCCACAATAAATCCAATAGCATTTAACTTGAAACGATGGATAACTCAATAACAATGTAAAGCGAAAAATTGCAATATAGCAACACAACTTCCACTTGAAGAATTTCATTCCTCCCAAGACATGTGCTCATTTCCTTAATCCTGTGCAGACACCATAATACTTGAATATTAACAAGTCTATATACATGCCCAAGAAAGTTATATTGCAGTTCAGATAAATACTTTACGCCAAATACTTGATGCCTATCATGAAGTGATCATCATTATTAACACCAAACAAGGCTTGAAAGTCGGAAGGTTTTGAGGGATTTTTATTTTTTCTCTCAGCATCATCATCATCTTTCTCTTCAATTCCTCCACTTCCAAACTCTTCAGAAAAGCGATCAATGTTTTCAACAGTAACCTAAGGAAGAAATCACCACAAGAATAAAATTATGTAGGGGAAGCCAAATTTTTCTCGAAGTGACAACCACAAGAACCATGATGCAAGTGAAGGACATAGCAAGCAGAATATATATATATATATATATATATATATATATAAAAGTACAACTACTGATCTGGTCACTGTTAATCTCTGTCACAACTATTTCTTGTAAATTATTTTGACTAGGCAGAAGATTCACTACTAAGAAAAGCAAAAAGAGGTGAAATTTCTTTTCTAGATTTAAGACCTATGTTGGAAACAAGCTCAATTTAAATGATAATAGAAGGGCATAACACCTAGGGGTTTAAACAGGTCCGGTAGACCCGAATATGACCCAGGTCCATAATACTTAAACCTAAACCCAAAACCATCAGTTCTGAGTCTCAGGTAGGGTATACCTGCTCCACTTTTTAATTTATTATTATTATTATTATTATTATTTTTTGTTGATATTTGTCACGCAAATAACTAAATTATTTATTTATGTTTGCCTGTAAATATAATATGGAAATTAAAAATTAGTTCAGAGAAAAATTCAAGTGAAACAAATATATAAGCTAAAAATTAAAATTTAACACACTTAGCAATAAAATTTGAAACCAATAAATATTAATCATCAAATAATACTTATACATACTTAAAATCTAATATTCAAATAAAAAATTTCAAGTTAATATAATAATTGCAAAATATTATATGCATATATAGAGGAAATATGTCATATACAATTTTACGTAATCAGGTCTGGATCTAATAGATCTAGAGCAACATTTAAATACCCAAAGTATTATATAATGCTATTTGGTTCTTGGTATGAAAATATGCAGACCCACAATATACAGGTGTGTTCATCATGAAGTTTGAGTAAACCTGACCCATTTATGGCCCACCATACTCATGTCTTTCCTCTGCATATGAAGTCTTGACAGCACAAAAGGAAGATAACATTTTGTTCATTTGTGTCCTATGGAATTGGGATAAATTCACTGCATAATAGAAGTCTCATTTTACATCCAGATATTCTTCCATCGGCCCATCTTTTTCCTTGATTTTTCTTTTTCTTCTTTTTTAAATAAAACTTTAAGTTAAAAATATAATCAATCAATTTCTCCAGTTACCTGAGCCCAAAAGATTCAACCGTCTAGATAGTTCTGATGTCTATATAAATTTAGATTTAACTAAACAAAACTCCAGATTCTGTCCTCCACAGTACTATGACATAATAGTACATGGTCTGTTTCTTCGAAGTTCTTGCAAAAGTTTGACACATCTAGATGGCTTTGTCGGCTATTTAGGATTAAAAAACGGAGGGAAAAGACAAACCAAAAAACACAATGAAAAAAAAAAACGGCGACAACAAAAAAACAGAAAAAAAAAAAAAAAAAAAGAGATCCATTTTAATTCCATTAGCTGCTAAAGATAAGAATATCGTACAACCTCCTTATCCAGTATTATTAACTAGCTAATGTAGGTAATCCTTATGCTTTGGAGGGGTCAACTGGATCAACCTTTTGACAAACTGAAGTGCAATGCTTGCTAGGGGCAAGAGAATCAAGATCTGAGCAACAATAAAACAAATTGATGAACATATGATGTCAAACTATGAATGGAAAGAACTATAGAGCAAAATGTTGCACATGTAGAAAATTTTACGAATATGTTTTGAATGCAAACAAATAGGAAAAATATCAGTGCAACCAAAAGAAATTAACCATCCAGAAGAAGTTTCATGAACAAAATGATCTAGAACACCAGGAATCTGGTACTCAAGCTAAGGTGTCCATTTATGCCTTAATTCCTTCAATTGTTTGAATGTATTTTCACATACTTGCAAGCTTCTGGTGTCATGAAATTGTCAGGTTACATAACAAGGAGTTCTGCTACATACAAGGTAGAATGCACCCATGAAAATGTCTCAGATGAAGGGTGATTAACTTTAAAAGAAAAAGAAGAATGATGAGAACATCCATCAGATGTTGATCCCATACAATTACGCATCTAACCGGGGGCTGCGTTTCAAGAGAATATGCTTTATTTGTTTTTTCACCCTTTTAGTAAGTACAATATTTCATTATAGAACACAAGAGCAGATCCCAACATACATTGAAAGCTTGTCTCTTCTCTAATTTTAATAAAAAAAATCTCTTAATTGGAAAAACTCCCGAGGAAAAAGTTCCTCTATGCTGATTCACAACCATTACAAAATCTCTTCTTTTCCCCTGGGGTATGTGGATGGGGGTGGGGTAGAAGGTTAAGCATTAAAAAACATGTCTCAAAAGCATAAGCATTAAGGATTTTATATTTTTCTGCCATGCTAGAAAAATTAGAGAAGGTTGTAAAATGACACTTATTAAACAGAATCAGGTCTCAAAGCTTGGAAAGTAACTACAGATTGACGAAAACCAGTCTCAATAGCAACAGATACTGTTAATTTTCTTAATAATGAATTACCACCTCTAATGACTAGGAAAAAAACAACAACAATGGATTGTCATCTAGAGAATCTTATACTAGGTGATACCTTAGGACGAGTAAACCCTTGGTCGAGAAAACTGTCACCATTAACCATGTCACCTGTTGAACCTGCCTGAGAATTAGCTACTTTTGAGTCATTCTCCACCAGATCTCTTGTTTTGAGAATATGATTTAACTGCATTACTTTTCTTTGTCAGCATAAACTATGTGACAAATTTCAATTATATCATTGTAAAGGACAGTAGAATTTAGAATAGATAATCCATATCAAACAGATGGCTAGAACAGAAAACTCGAGACACAAACACATACAGAATGCGTTATATAAGCATCCATGACTGCTGAGTCACCCTCAAGACCTTTGAGATAATAGGGCTTCTTGTTATGATGTAATACATCCCAATAGCTGTTGCCTACAGAACATAGTGAGATCTTCAGCAAAGGGAATAATGAAGAAACAATTCGGCCTCTAATGAGTAACCTAATAATATTACAGCAATAGAACCCAAAGTGAAGTTTTCATGTAACTTTTAGTACGTGCCCAACATATTGTGAATAAGATTTTTCATAGGAAGAATAAGCTTCAAGTGATAAATCAATTTTATTTATCCAACGGATGCAACAAAATCAACTTTGTATACAACTAAAAACTCTTTAAGCTAAATGCTTAAGATAAGGGAAGATAACTTTGAAACTGAGTAAACAGTAGCAGCAAATGGGTAATATTGATAATTTTATAATGTATCTCTGCATCACAGAGTAGGTTTTGATCTCTCCCAAACTCTAACATGCTATCAACAACATCAAGAATAACTGCAAGGAACATAATTCAATTTCAGGGGAATTAAACATGATGTTATGGAAAACTTCAAAGATCATTTCAGGGGATGAAAAGAGATACTCATTCCAAGAAATTAAAATGAGAGAACTCAGTGCACAGGCTTCTAAGTAAATTTCAAAGGATAACAGGTGCACAAATTTTTAAGTCATAATAGAAACAAACCAAAAGACTAGAAAGAAAATAAAAGAGACATTGATCGAGCAAAAAACGGCCTATCATTCATTGAAACCATTATCAGCAAAATTTCAAATGTTATAATCTCCAATAGTAACCTATAAAACCTAGTTGCCTAGCATCACTTACAAATGGAGAAAAACAATCCCTGCTTAGATGAATCAAAATCAATGTCCGCAGATCCTCCACAGATATCCAGCCAATGCTTATGTAGTCTAGGCTTCAGTCCGTTGCATGGGTTCTTTTCATTCTCCTGCAAAGAAATGGACAATATTATTTGAATGTACTAGTATAGATAAGGAGCAAAGCAAGTGCAACAAAAATGTATTTATGAAGCCCCAAAAAGTAAAAGGGAACAAAATGCTTGGTGTGGCAACTCCAAATCCCATTTATCTCTCTTGATACTATTAACACTATTGCCAAGGAATTCTCACTTAAGAATGACTGTAATTTCGCATCAGCAAGCACTTCTATTGCAAACTTTTTGAATATTAAAGGATAAACAAAGCAAAGATATAAGGGGTGTTTCATGTTTTTCAAACAATCAATCAAAGAAAAAAGACCTAATTTCAGTATGGAAAAGGGGTCTTTTAAATGTTTGGCCTAAGTTTGTTAATCCACAAGAGAGAACGCGAAGTTTTTCTTAGTATGAAGAACAAAATATTCACTGAAAGTATTTTCTTTTCTTTCTTTTTTCCATAAAGCCATTTTGGGAGTTTGATTCAAAAAATTGATTAAATTTGACAAAGAACTCCACAGAAAGGTATCTAATTGCTTATGCCAATTGCCTTCACATTATACACGTTGATAAATGTCATCAAATAAAGAACACTTCAGAAAAAATATATTTCACATAATATTCACTGAAATACAATTTTGTCTGCAAATTGTGTGCCCACCAACACCATATCCTCGTTTTCAGATAAATTTTGCAGCAAGAGATTTACGAAGGAATTGAAAAGAAGCTCTAAAGAAAAATGCTTTGTTTACTTGAGCATTCATCATCCAATATAGAGAACATTTTTTATATTTAATATAAATTTCTTTTAGCGCATAATTAAGAATGTTTTGGGTCAAAAACAAAACCAGGGCTCAAGGATGCTACTAAATATCTTTCAGTCCTTTAGATAATGTAAAGAAAGATAAAGCTAAGCAACAGCATCAAAAATAGAAGTTCTAGGTAACATGGATACAACAATAAATCAAAAAAAAAAAGACATTTACACTGAGGTCCTAACAGAATATTAACAGAATTGATATTCAACCATCTTTCATTCTAGTCATGAGAAGTTTATTTTGATCTCTAAGGATGCTGTGGCATTAGCTATCACTGTAAATTAATTTTTTTTTTTTTTGCATTGATCACCTACAAAAGTACTGCTTATTTCAAATTTTTAAGCAACAAAAGCACTCAGAATTTGCCGGATAGAAGATTGAAATACATACATTGCCTACAATTTATTGATCATTCCATGTCAAGGGTGTTGTCAATTCATTAACTGTGATGTACTGAAGTTTTTGGCAACAACAAAATAAAGATTACAAATGAAAGAATGAGTTTTTAAGTGAATGAGCTGTATAAACAAAAATTTGCATTATCCCATATTTGTAACTAAACAGTATGTTAAGTGAGCTAACTTTACAGAATAAACACTAACTAGTTCAAAAAATAAGTATGCCTAATGCACAGTGCACACATTGAGAAATGAAAATGGACAAACTCATTGTCAGCAACATAAGAAAACACTTTAAGAGAAGGAAGAGAACCACCTTAATAAAATACTTTCCAGTTCCTTTCCCCTTGCCATTTGACACGCCAAGTGCATTAAGGTCCCATTTATAGCTCCAACTCCTTCTCAATAAATTGTCAATCTCTTCTTGTGTTAATTTGTAGTCCAAGTGACTGCTAAAGGTTCTGCAAAGTCAAATATGTCATGTAAGGAACAAGGAAAGAAAAACTTCATAGCAGCTCTCAAACACAAAAAGCCTTTTTCTTTTTTTCTCTTCTGCCATAATTGGAAGGGAAGTTAAAGGGGGAAAGAGGCGAAAGGAGTATCTTGGGTTGTTAGGAGAAGTAACTTCAGGAGTAGTAAAAACCTTGTTGGAAAATTGCATATAATCAGCTGGCTATTTTAGGAAGTTTTTCTGTAACAGATTACACC
>JAOXNR010042741.1:0-19532 GCA_028571225.1 Parsonsia alboflavescens | reverse complement strand
TTAATACCTAAACATTTGTTCAAAGTCAATATCGATATACACAAACAACTGTAAAACTTCGAAGTTAATACACATTCTGACGTATTTCTAGACAAGATAGCATATGTTGGTCATCTTCATAATCTAAAGTTTTTCTTAAATTCACGAATAGTACCCGTTCTTTTTTCTTCTCCTGAATAAGAACCCAAATAACTTACTAAAAAAATAGTAACATTTAATATGTTAAATATTAAATAGTACTAAGTGGGTATTCTAGAATCTTATACTCAAGTTGTGAAAAAGTTAAGACCTGTTTCACAAGAAAAATAGGAAGCAATAAAGAATGAAGTGACGGATCTGTTAAATACAGGAATCATGAGAAGAGTACGGTTTCCGACATGGCTATCTAATCTAGTTGTTGTACCCCAAGTTGATGGATCATGGTGAATGTGCATAGATTTTATCATGTTGAATAAGGCAATTCCAAAAAAGCATTATCCAATGCCACATATTGATCAACTTGTTGATGCCGCAGCAGGATTTACATCATTATGCTTTTCGGATGCCTATAAAGGATATCATCAAATTCAAATGGAACTTGAAGACGAAGACAAGACTTCCTTTATCACTTCTAATGGATTGTACTGCTACCCTCCAATGCCAGTTGGACTGAAAAATGCAGGCGTAGATTTCCCAAACATGATAAATCGAATGTTCACCTTGCAATTGGGAAAAAATATGGAAGCAGACGTAAATGACATTTTGATAAAATCAATCAGTATGGTAGCCATATTTAATGAACTAGAGGAATCATTTCTTACCATGAAACAATATGGTTTGAAACTCAATCCTAAAAAATGTTCTTATGGTATGGAAGCTGGGAAATTTTTAGGATATATGGTATCAAGAAGAGGCATAGAAGTGAATCCATCAAAAATAAAAGCTATCATTGATATGAAAGATCCTACGACAATTAAGGAAGTTCAAAAACTTGCTGGAAGAATTGCTGCACTCACTTTTTATCCGAAAATGGAGACAGATCTTTATTTTTTTATCAGGTAATAAGAAATTCAAAGCATTTTCATTCGACACCTAAATGTCAAGAAGCATTTGAACAAATCAAAAAACACTTGGCTAACCCACCCATTGATACGTCCCGGGTCATGCGAGTGTGTAAAAATGGGGACATGCGGGGTGTTGTGATTCGGGTCCCACCAAGTGGCCCTTAAGTGCCATCGGAAGTAGGCTGGCACATGTCTGAATTGGGTTGAAGAGGATTGGGTTACTCCTCTGCTATCAGCTTAAGCTTTTGGTACGATGGTAGCTCCCTCTCCCTTAGGTTTGGTATCAGAGCCGGGGTTGCGGGTTCGAATCCCACACAAAGCGCATTGGTTACATTTTCCTCCAAAGCGCATGGGTTCGAGAACTAGCCTTCCCTAATAGGGAGGGAATGATACGTCCCGGGTCATACGAGTGCTTGAAGATGCAATCATGCATGGTGTTGTGATTCTGGTCCCACCAGGTGGCCCTTAAATGCCGCCAGAAGTAGGGCATGCCGCCAGAAGTAGGCTGGCCCGTGTATGAACTAGGTTGAAGAGGATTGGGTTGTGCCTCTGCTATCAACTTAAGCTTTTGGCATGGTGGTAGCGCCCTCTCCCTTAGGTTAAAGCAAGTAAGATATTCAAACCTTTGATGATAGTCAAAATATGATGTGATTCCTTGAAGGTTGAAGGGTTGTTTTTCACACAAGCAAGAAATCAACCAAAGTGTAAAGAAAAGGACTCATCAAAGATTTGTGTGGGAGATTAGGAAGACCTTCGTAGAAGAATCCACAACAACCTTCCTCTTGATTTGTAGAGACTATTCAATACCTCACCCAAGTAATTGAAAGCCCAAGTTGAAGTGACTAAGAACCCTAGGAGGAAATTCTAAGCACGGACTGAAAGACCAAGTTTTGATCTTGTTTTAAGATGAATTCCCAAATGAAAGTTGTTTGTCAAGAGTTAAGTCTTCCTATTACATATAAGGGTCTATATATAGTGCAAGTAGTGAGAAACCCTAATGAAAGCCCTAAATAAGTCTTACAAGAGGTCAAGGACTGAAAACAATTGAAGGAAAGCTATTAAAATTCTGGAATAACATCGCATTAGTTTGCAGAGGAGACCCTGTCTGGTTTCGGCTTGGATTTGTGCAGCACCGGATGTGAGGCCAGATTACTACTGGAATATTTCCAGTGAGCATTCAGTGCTCTCATCCGGCGCCGGATCTGCCACTTTTGACGACCAGTTGGCCTCTGTTCTGGTCATTCGGCTCTCTCTCATGCTATCTCCATGCCAGCTTCATTTTGCCTCGTGCCATCTTCATTCCAAGCCTTCCTATGCTTCCCAATTTCACATCTAAGGTCTCCAATGCCTTTCCTTCATTTAGAATCCTCACATCATGATCCTCAGGGCCTTGAATCACCCATAAGTTATATTCCTTTCTTGTATATTTTTCATCATGCTTTGCCTCCTTGAAGATGATTTCGAAGTCAAGTAATTCCTCTTGGTTTTGTATGAATGCCACCAATGTCCTCTTCATCCTTGATGCCCTTACTCTTGTGATCGGTCTCGGAGGCATTGTTGGAGCTTGATCTCTATCACATGTTAGTCTCTAATTTCATAGGAGAAGTTTTATATCTTTACATGTCTATATCCGATCATGCTGTCAGCACTGTTTTATGTGCTTTAAGAGGTTCTCAAACAAAGCTCGTATATAACGTAAGTCATATTTTACAAAGGGAAAAACCTCGATGTACTTCCTTGGAAAAGCACATTCTGACTATCATAGTCACAAGTCGAAAATTAAAGGCATATTTTCAGGCTCATACAATAAATGTGCTCACTAATGCTCCCATTAGGCACATTTTTCATAAGCCAGACATAGCTAGACAACTTACGAAATGGGCAATTGATCTTTCTAAGTTTGATATAAATTATTTGCTCCGCAAAACACTTAAAAGACAAATTCTTTCTGCCTTCCCTTCAGAATGCACTATTCTAAAAATTTCTTCTCCAAATAAATCTAATAATTATATTCCTCCTCTACAGGAATGCTAGATTATCCACACAAATGGATCTGCAAATGGTGCAGGATTTGTTCTAACAAGTCCAGAGCAATAAAGTATGGTACAAGATACCTGTGAAGCAAATGGTACAAGATTTCCATATGCACTAAAGTATACATTTGCCCTGAGCAATAATGAATCTAAATATGAAGCCTTTATTGCAAGTTTAAAGGTGGCAAATTCCTTTCATGCAAGGAATATCATAGTCAACTCTGATTCACAAGTATTAGCTGGACACATCAATGGTGACTATGAAGACAAAGAAGAAAACATGCAAAAATATTTGGAAGTTGCTCGGCAACTTTTTTCCGAATTTGAGTACATAAAAGTGGAAAATACATCCAAAATTGATAACATGGAAGCTGATTTACTTTCCAAAATTCAAAGAGGAAAAAATTTGGAAGGTATTTGAATTGAATCTTTAGAAAAGAAATCCATTGATATTTTGCAAATACATTGTGTTGATATCACTAATACTTGGATCTTTCCAATTTTCAAGTACATCAAATCTGGACAACTTCCTGATGATCAAATGGAAGCAAAAACGATAAAATTCATGGCTTCCAGATATGTCGTAATTTATGACAAGTTGTACATGCGTGCATATTCTTGGCCTTTGTTAAAATGTGTATCTCATGACGAAGGTAATTATATATTTCGAGAGATACATGAAGGATCTGTGGTTATCACATTCGATCCAAAAGTTTAACAAGAAAAATAATGCGTGCAAGTTACTTTTGGCCTACAATGGAAGATGATGCACTTGCTTTATTTAGGAAGTGCCACAAAGGTCAGATTCATGATAACGTACATCATCTTCCCACTTTAGAGTTGCATTCACTCAGCAATCCAATTCCGTTCCATGGATGGGGTATGGATTTACTTGTACCTTTTCCTAAAGCTACAGGATCTAAGGAATTTTTATTGGTTGCAATTGATCACTTTACGAAATGGATTGAAGCTAAACCTTTAGAATCTACGACATCTAGTAAAATAAAAGATTTTTTCTCGGAAGATGTTATCACATTTGGTATACCCAAAATTTTGATAACAAATAATGGAAAGAAATTTGATGCAAAAGAATTTCAAACCGTTTTTGAAGAGTTAAAAAGCGATCATCGATTCACTTCTGTAGGACATCGTCAAACAAATGCTCTTACAGAAGTAGCAAATAGAATAATTTTACAATGTTTGAAGAAAAGGCTAGATTCAGCCAAAACTAAATGGGTGGATGAATTGCCTAATGTTCTATGGTCTTATAGAACAACACCTAATTCTAGAACTGAGGAATCTTCATTCAATCTTTGTTTTGACACGGATGCTTTATTCCCAATAGACATTGAAAGTTCATCTTCTAGAATGGATCTCTGCAGTTCTGAATGGAAAAATCAAAAAGTTATGAAGAATCTGAACCTTTTGGAAAAGATAAGGAAGAATACTGCTCAACGAGAGGCAATTTACAAGAGGAAGCTTGTAGACTATCATAATAAAAAGGTCAAAAATCCAAGTTTGAGGGTTGGAGATCTTAGTGCTTCTCAAAAATGAAGTTAGTAGACAAGATCCAACTAAGAAATTGGATGCAACTTGGAAAGGACCTTATATTATCATGAAGGATAATCAGAATGGCAGTTACACGTTTCAAGATATGGAAGGAAGAGCAATAACAAGGACTTGGAATTCTATGAATTTAAGAAAATATTTTTCTTAAATAGATGTTTTTTGTTTTCTGGTTTGTTGAAAGTGAATGTTACTTAATGTTCAATTGACTATTAGATGATTTCTTCAAATATATTGAAGAGTAATGTGTATTTTCAATGTACACATACAATGTATTGTCACATATATTTTTCACATAATTAGCATGTCAAATGATAAAAACAAAAATAATGAAAAACATGAGATAATCATGATTAGTCAAAAGTAGATTCAAAACAAAAACATAACAAAATAATCGTTCATGCTCTTCCAAGAGAAAAAAGCATAAAAATAAAATACTTCATTCACATTCATCTAAATATTCCAATATAATAGAGTTGCAAATAACTCTATGTTT
This sequence comes from Parsonsia alboflavescens, assembly GCA_028571225.1. Lineage (NCBI taxonomy): Eukaryota > Viridiplantae > Streptophyta > Magnoliopsida > Gentianales > Apocynaceae > Parsonsia > Parsonsia alboflavescens. The sequence continues at coordinate 14,394 of JAOXNR010042741.1, read as the reverse complement.
CTCCACTAAGAGTTGTCCTGACACTTTCATTGTTAGCGTGGCTAGCATCTTCAATGTCCTCACCGGCTAGAAGTTTCTTTTCTACATCCTGCACTGAAGAACTTTCACCAGCCTTACTTGTCAAAGCACTTTCATTGACATTTCCTAACTGCGACCATGATCGACTTCCATTTGATCCATTTCAGATGGCTTACGTCCCATGAATTCAATATCAAAGTCTGAATCCCAAATATAGGGAAGATCTTTTACTTCTTTCTTCAAAAAATTTTGAATTTTTTCTAGAGACTGAAAATCTAGATTTTTCTCAATAAAAATCTTGTGGAAGGTCTAATAACTATCCACCATAGTGTTCATTACATGCTCTGTAAACAACATTAAACAATTCTGAGATTTGAAAAATGCCATCAAAACTTCATTAAAGATGCTTTTCTTCAATTCTCCATTCCCATCCTCATAGCATTCTTTAATCTTATTTGCTTTCTTTAGCCATTTTTTCTTGTATCAACCTCCAGATTATAAGTTGAGTTCAATTTATCATGTTTAGATTGCAGAATACCATGTTCCAAATTGCAACATCCACAATGTCTTTAGCTTTTTCATACTTAGATTTCCAATCAGCTACGTCGATTTCTAAAGTTTTTTTTACTTTCCTCCATAGCCTGTTGTTCTTTCTTCAAACTTTCATTTTCATCTAACAAAAGCCTACACCTCATTATAATTTCTCCAGCAGCACATAAATCTTAAAAACACAAACATATTATGTTGTCAGGATATTATTTACACAAAACATAACAGAATAAATACACAATATATTCAAATACCTGACCTACCTTGAAACTTCCCAAATCCAAAAGTTTTTTCATCTCCATTTTATCAAGAGCTTTTTTTTTGCAGGAGTTATACAATTCTGTATAAACTCCAAATGTTTTCCAGATGCTCCAATTGTCAACCGATCATTCACAGAAATATCCCAGTTTGGAACTAAGATATTACCCTTGCCATAGTGACCTTCTTTTTTGCAGATGGATCAATTGTTTCAACTTCTTTACCTTTTCTCTTTGGGGTATGTTTTGGTTCTCTAATCAAGAAACCTTTCAGTTTATCCATTGCAGAGACAATGGCCTCAATATTCTTCTCTACTTCACTTTTTTCAGGTGATTTACCTCTCAACCTCAAGCTGCTTCTTGGAGTTGTGGACCTAGCAGATAATTGACTACCCTTCGAGTCACTGCTTTCCTTTACATTTTTTCTTTTATTATCAGAACTAAAAATCATTGCTTTGGTTTCTGCAAATTGACCAGGCACATAAAATGTGTTATGACAGTCAGTAACAAAACTATAAGATCCATGCTCAGGAACTCTATTTACAATGGTATAAGATGGAATCTTACCACTTGAGGTTTCTGTCTCTCTTTCATATGCTAACAACTTAGCATGCAGTCTTGATAGTACATAACATAAAGAGACATATAAGAATAAAACAATAATATTTTCATAAAATTTACAACTACAAAAATAATAAATGATAATTCATACTCGATTTTTTAACATCTAAGGATGTTCCATTCTCCAACCTAAAACATGCAACAAGTTTTTTGGAATTGTCTCTGAAAGCTTGACAAAATACATAAATGCATCCAACTTCCTCCTTTCTATGACAAAGAAAGGAGGAGGATTTCCAGAATCATCTGGTGGACCACAAGTGAAAGCCTTTCTATTATTCGATTCTACCAGAGTCCCAAGTTCATCAAAACCATGACGTTTAATACAGAAAAATTTGTTTTTCCATCCATGAGTAGAAGATGGACTCCAACAAACAAGTTTAATTTGTTTCTCTTCCGTAAATTGAAAAATACCCTACCTTCCACAGTTTGAAATTTCTGACATAGAACAAAATAATGTTGCCATAATTCTAAACTTACTGAAATTTGACAAGCCCTACAAACTAAAAGAAATCCTATTGTCATCTTTATGACATTAGGATTTAACTAACCCAGTTGTACTTTGTAAAACTTCAAAATATCCACGAATAAAGGATCCAAAGGAAATCTTAAACCAACCCTCATATGAGAAAGGTAGCTTACAATACTTCCTTCAGGGGGCATATGAATCCTATGGTTCTTCCCTGGCCGAATTATCTCATAATCCAATGGAATCATATAATCACTCCTCACATCCTCTTTCCAAGAATAAGTAGACACTATAATTTCAAATGGATTAACTTCTGGCCCACTCTTTTATTCACAGCACAAAATTTTGGTTTCAGGACGAAGCATAATTTCAATGCTTACTGGACGTTCATATCTAACAAATAGGCAAGAATGCTCTCATCAATAAAGGGATAAACAAAGTATTCCTCTTTATATTGATATCGTTGCCTAATGGGAATATTGTTTATCTTTCTAACATCCCTCACTAAATCTACGAATTTCCCCTCCTCTATTTTTTCGTACTGAAAGCTTGCAATTATTTCTACAGAAGTAGCACTCTCACTATCTTTTATTTCCTCAGAAGGTTCTTTTTCTATAGACTCAGTCTCAAACAAGTCATCATTCTGAGTTTCTGTTTCAAAGTTTCACTTGGAGTATCCTCGGAGTAAGAAAAAGAAGTTATTTTTTTTCTACAAAAAGAAGTAGAACAACAAGTGGGTACTTGGGAATTTATCCATGACTTAGCCTCTTGATCTTGAAAAACACCAACAAAACTGCAAACAACGTATATATTTATTAAAATTTTTCTGCAGCATAATATGAAGAATAAAAATTTCATAAAAGTTGCTTACTGATTGATAAACTATCTTCAAGCTTTTCTTTGTCTTTCTTCAAGCTTTTCTCTTTCTCTCTATAAGAACATAAGCAGAGAACACTTCTCTCTCATGAAAATAAAGACCATAGTGATCTTTTAATCTTTAACTAAGGATATTGCTAGTTGAAGAATTTACTTTGACACCAATTGTAAAATTTAGACGATTATGATTTTTGTTTAACAGAGAAGTTATTTCCTTTTGATATTGATTACTGATTGCTGATACTCGTATCTCAAGGTAATAATAATCCTCTTTGGTAAAAGGAGATTCATATCTATTATTTAAATATTTAAATTTTAAATACCGATCCCAAAGATTTTTTAGGCATATGAACAAACAAAATCGGAAAAATTATAAGTTGTTGGAAAAGGGAAAGTATATAATGTATATGTCCAATTACTTCTATTATTGAAATAAGGGAAGCCATATAATTTACATGTCCATTTACTTTCATACATGAATATAGTTACACATTCATATGCTAATATGACAATTAATCAGATTTGCCAGCTTGGCAATCCATGTCATAAACCCACTATAAGTACGTTTCTTTAACATAAGATCACGTAAGTCGCTTTTTCTCTCTTTCTCTAACCATCTTTCCCTCTCTCTTCTCTCAAACTGACTTAAGCTTCGGATGAGGAACAGGGAGCCTCTCTCTCTTCTGTTCCTTTCCTTCCATTTTGCAAAAACCCTAGAGCTGCCTTATCGGAGGATAGAGGAGAATCGGCAACATTAGTTCACAATAATGCTTAGAATGCTAAAGATGCAGTGGCCAGATTAGAATCTACTCCCTCCGTCACTAAATATGAGTCATCAGCCATCATTTTGTAAAAATTAAGATAACTTTTTTCCCCCTAAAATATCCTCTCATCACCCTTTCAAAAATTTGAATACCATTTCACTTTACATCATTAGAAGGGAAAATAGGAAAAATATCATCAAATAAATAATTAACTAATAACAGTGATAATTATGGATGAAGATGATGATAGTTCCACTACTGGAAATCATGCTATTCTCCACGGATATTTTTAATGACACACAAACCGTGAAAAAATCTTTCTATGGAATACTTGAATCATAGGAAAGTTTCTATGGACTTTCTATGAAATACAATACCACACGACTTTTTAATGGATAACATCTTTCCGTAGAAATTTATCTGTAGATAAGTGAAAATTATTTTCCACAATTGTCTTCATCCGTAAAAAGGTCAAAAAATTTATTATTTATTTAATATTGATAAAAAATATTTTCCACAATTCTGTTATTTTCTATAGAAGTTCGTCACGGCTATTACTGGTCGTAGCTACTTTTCCACGGATGATGACTTTTCCTTGGAAGCTTGCCACGACTTTCATTTGACTGTGTTGAACTACTTTTTTCCACGAAAATTGTCTTCATCGTAGAAAGTTTCCACAACCTTTGATTTATCTATAGCAAATGTCCATGGATTTGATTTGTCATTGGAAAACTTGAATATTTATAACTCTTATTTAGGTACATCAAGTAAACAAGTTTACCTTTTCAAATGTGATTGGTGTGATCCTATGCGTAATTTGGGAACAAAGGTACATCCGAAATATAAAATTGTAGATGTCAATATATCCAAGAATTGGAGTGGAAATGATCCTTTGCTAGTCAAGTGTTTATATATACTATCTGAGTAAGACGAATGCAAAGAAAGATTGGAGATCAGTTATGAGTTGTTATACAACCAACTTTGCAAGATGAAATGGGGCTATCAATCATTGATATTTCTAACCTCGACAATGATACACATTTAGTGAACTCAAATAGTGGTAGAATTGAAATTTTATTAGAAATATGTCAACGAGAAATTAATTTTAATGATAATAGTGATTATGAAACAAATATTAGTGAATCAAGGGTTGGAAGTGACACTAATATGATAATTGATGAGGAAATTGATTTGGATACTAATGAAGATGAAGAGTAATTTAAGGTATATTTTATTGTTTTATCTAAATTATAACAATTTATTAACTATTATTGATTATTTAATTATGAGAATATCTATTATCTAATTATTTTAATATATAAAAGTAGAAACAGATAATCAAAAAATTACATGTAAGTTCCTAACCATTTGCCAAAATAGCTCTTTAAAGGATTTTGAAGCACCTCATTTAACAATCTTAGAATTTCTTATAAATTTTTCTATTTTTCTATCATTATCTATAAACTCCCATTATACTCTCCCTTTCTCTATCTTTATATATTCTAGATAGTCTCCACTGAAGCCTTCATTTTTCATCTGATACTCTCTCTTTATATATTCTTGACAGATTCTCTATTAGCGGTGAGCATGTTTTTATTTTAATAATAAAGATTTCTTTTTTTTATATATATTTGTGAATCAATCAATTTTAGTAAATGCAAAAGATTTATCGAAAAGATTTTTGAAAAGATATCCTAAGAAGTGCATGACATTTGATTTTTCATCTGTTGGTTGTCGATAATATGAGGCCATGGCTTTGTAGTAGTATTGTCATGTTCTCTAGACCTTTGAAGATTCAATCGGACAAACTATTAAATTTTTTAGAATTATTATTATTACTATTATTATTGATAGACTTTCCAATTTCTTATAAAAAGACTTATGAACTTATAAGAAAATATTTTTTTTATAATATGTTATCATTACTATGTTAGTTTAAATAAGCTGAATAAAGTGGTTTTTTTTTTATTTAAAGGAATTTTTTTTGCAATAGGAAATATTATTATCATTATGAATTATCTTCCATTGTATAAAAAAACTAAAAACAAAAATGTAACTGGAAAACTAATTCAATTTGTCATCTGTCACCCTATAAATTATAGTCTTTTCTAAAATGCAAATATGTATTAATACTTGAATCCTTATGAGTAATTTTTATTATTATCCAAAAATAATTTTTCAAAATCTCAGTTATATACATTATAAAAGATATTGACAATTACAGTTTTAGTTTATTCAAAAATTAATTAATTAATTAATTTTTTTAAAGAAAAATATTTTTAAAACATGAAATCTTTATATAAGAGTTCTAAATTATATGTTTTTTTTGAAAAAAAAAACCTTTCATTAATTTTATTTTCAAAAAAGTCTTTTATTTGCTAATTAATTAATTTTACTTTTTTACTTTATTATTATTATTAATTAAGTTTACTTTATTAATAGTATTAGGTTTATTTTATATATAGTAAGTATGATTTAAGTATTTTTTGTTTCTATAAATTTTTTTTATTGAATTTGGTAAGTTTTTTCTTTTCTACGTCATGTTGTGCAAATAGGAAAAAAAGAGAGCGTGAAATCTGATCAAAGTTTCCCACGCTTTCTTCTATTTCAACCTCCCGCCACTTACAAAAATAAAAAAAAACGATAGAAGAGCCCTAATTCCTTCCCCAAACTCCCTGCCTCCTCGGTAACCAGATCGAGGGAGTGATCTCGTGCTCATGTGAGCCGCCGTCTTGCTCATTTGATGTATTTTCTCTTTATTTCGTCAAAACAAGACCACTACCCTTGTCCCAATTCGAATCTTCATGATTCAATACTCGTGAGGGGGCTTCCCCTTGTTGAAAGAGACGAAGGTAAAATCTTTGCTTTCATTGTTTCTCTTCTTTTCCCCCTTCAGAATTGGTTCAGTGGCTGGGTTGTTCTTATGGGTTTTTCTATTTCTGAACAGAATCGTTTGGGAGTGGAGTCATTCTTCAATTGATCTTCACCGTGCGACAAGATACCCCTTGAATGTTGAGGGTCAGAGCCATGGAGATTTTCATTTCCAGGTTGTTCCCCCCTTTCCTTTGAAAAATGTTCCATTAGCTGTCGTTTCTTTTCTCCTCCTTTCTGAAAATTTAATCATAGCGTACTCGTGTTCTGTTTCTTGTTCTGTGGGAGCTTAATCCTCTCATACTGCTTTTAGAAGTTGTATTCTTATTTCTGAAATTTTTGTTGGAGTTTAGCTGGTAGAGGTGATGGGTGTAGCCTGATTCAGTATTTATGGTTGTGAAGATTTTATAGGGGATGCTGTTTTGGTATCTTTTGCTTGAGCTGTTCCAGGGGATGCATACTTTTTCTTTAGCTTGTTTTATACCAGAACTTCTGTTATCCTTAAGTCGTTTCTTGTAGCAGCACGGATTTAATCTTCGTTGTCTTTCAGCTGCTTTTAGGTGTTTAATCTTCAGCATGGATTAGTGCTGCACCATTCTGGTAGAAGACTCTATGTCTATAATCTTATGAAGGGAGTTTCTTCCAGAACTTCTACAGTTACGTGCCAAGCTTTGTCTCTCTGAGGAATTGCAATATTAATAGTCAAATTTTGCATATAAATTTGCAGATGATGAATAGTTATAAGGGGAAATTAGCTTCTTGCCATCAAGTCATTGTTTTCCTTTGGATTTTATATTTTTGATTTGGAAAATACTACTAGCTAGATTGGATGTTTTAAACAATTTATTTTAATAATATTACTAGCTTTGGTGCTATTGTAAAGCTAGAAATAATTTCTGTAGAATCAAGAATTATTGGCTTTCTTAATTCGGTGCTCTAGTAGTAGTACTACTGTGCATGGTGTTTTTTGAATACGTTTCGTATCAAGTGATTTGCTTTTGTTTTGGATATTTTCCCTTTGGTTTTGGAGTCAATTTATTTCTTGAACATGTATTGTATTTGAGGAATTGCTTCTTACTGTTACTGTTCTTTGTTCTTGAATAGTATAACTCAAAATTATCCAAGATTGTTCCATTTTGATTATTCAAATGTATTGTTTGGTACTTAGTTCATTAATTTTGATCCCTAGTTCATCTTTTACTTATCTCAACTTTCTATTTCTCTTCTTTTCTGCTGAATTACTGGTCATTAAAGCATTGGTATTTAGTGTGGAATATTTGAAAATTTAGACTGATTTCTTGATTTGACTAATTCTAGAAACTTACTCTTGTGATTTTCCGAACAATTACCTTTGTGATAAGAGTGATGGAGTAGTGGAACTATTGATTTAACTGGAAATGCCTTTTCGGATGATCTTCCTGTAGACTTTTGCATCCATCTTAAAATTAGACTTAAACATATTAAACAATTTCCTGTGTACAAAATTTCAAATACCTTGAAGAGGGCAATCTGGAAGATTAATTTCTACATTAGACTTTTAGTGGAATATAAGAGGGTATTTTAATGTGTTTTTTTTTCCTTTGCCATGCTTTTCAACTTTGTAAGGAAAATTCTCGGTTGTTTCTTCCTAAGAAATGCCTGGTAATATAATAAGTACTGAACCCAAAATTGTATTTCATGACATTGAGCATGAGAAAGTTCAATTAATTTTTTCCTTCATTTGCAGAATTTGATTAGACTAAATCCCATTTTTTCCTTTTGGTCTCTAGTGGTTTGGCTTCTTATATGTTATAGAGTTATATCAAGTCAAGCAAATCAACACAAGGATCATCAATTGCAAGAAGATTTTTCAAAGTTGAGGGAGGAAAATTAAATATTAAAGGAAGAGAATGCGAGACTCGAGGAAGAAATGAAAAGATAAGAGAATGCCACTATCAAAGTAGAACTTAATGATATGAAGGTCCAACAAAATAGCATGGTTGCTGCGCTACTCCAAAATGCAACACTATGAATGAAAATTTTGGTGACTTGTAGACATGTTTTCTTAGTTTAGATGATGTGTTTAAGCTATTTTAGTTGATGACTTATTATGATTAGTATTTTTTATATTTGGATGGCTACGTGATGATGGATGATATTGTAATATTTTGAATTTGTGAAAATGGTTTATCGTATGAATGGTTGATATATGGATTGGCTAGCTATTTTTCCTATATTGCAACATAATATTAAATGTGTATTGTTGAGGATTAATTAGGAATAAACAAATATTATTTTCAACTAGAAAGTTTTCGATGGATACAATAATAGTTTGAAAGTTGTAATTTATTTTATATGGACAAAAGCTACTTCATTGAAAATAGAATTCTTTTTCCATGGAGTGAATCATTGTCCGTTGAAATTTAAAGCTTTTTAAATTAGAATGTATTCAATAAATTTTCTACAAGATATCTTTTCGTAGAAAGTTTTGTGGAAATTTTTTCCACGGAAAGGTTTATCCATGTAAAATATGAAATATTTAAATTTAAATTTATTCATGTTATGATCCGTAGAAAATTCATAGATAATCCGTGGAAAATTTTTTCTAAGGAAATTGACCGTGGCAATTTTAAGTTTGTCTAGGGATTTATATTCATGACTCAATCTGTAAAAAATGTGTATTTTTCAAGGATTTTTTCTATGAAAAAATACAATGTTTCTAGTAATGTTCGTTAAGTTGTTCTTTTATCATTCTGAAATTAAATAAGCAGTTTGGTGTCTTTCTAGAGATAGTGGCCCGGTCCAAATGGTTTCTCAGGTAAATTCTACACTTCTAATTGGCATATCATAGGGAAATAATCTCTGGGAAACAGTTTGTGACTTTTGGGCAAGTTGCCCATCTACCCAAATAATTCTAAGCCCCAAATTTGTTAATCCTTTCACTTTCTCTGATTTTCATTCGACTAGATCAGGTAAGTTGCTTTTTCTCTCTTTCTCTAACCATCTTTCCCCTTCTCTCTTCTCTCGAACTGACTTAAGCTTCGAAGGAGGAACAATGAGCCTCTCTCCCCTCTATTCCCTACCTTCCATTTTGCAGAGACGTTGGAGTTGGCTTATCGGAGGATAGAGGAGAATCGGCAACATCAGTTCACAATAATGTTTAGAATGCTAAAGATGAAGTGGCTAGATTAGAAGCTATTCCCTCCGTCACTAAATATAAATCATCAGCTATTATTTTGTAAAAATTAAGATAAATTTTTTTTTTCTAAAATATCCTCTCATCACCCTTTTAAAAATTTAAAAATCATTTTATTATGCATCATTAGAAGAGTAATATAGGAAAAATATCATCAAATACCTAATTAACTAACAACAATGATTTATAATTAGTGACAAGAAAAGTTAGTTAAAATGATTTATATTTCATAACGGGGAGTATTTGTGAAGGTGATCTCTCTTATCAGGCATATAATAACTTACTACAAGCAAATGCAAATCTAGTGGAACACTTGAGGAATGAATTTTAGTTCTTTAAACAAAAGTCCTAGCTGAAGAAGATACTAGCAGCAAATATTTTTTAAATTTCTGCAAGGATCGAACATGCTAATTTTATGAAAATTTCTAATCAGCAAGGAGATGTTCCGGTCCTGCCGGACGATGTTAAGGCAGAGGCCATCCATTTTTTTTTTCCCCTGCTTTATTTGCCCGGGTGATCATGTAATCTCTAATCTTGATTTTTTGTCTCATGTGCCCCACCTTATGGATGAAGATGACGATAGTTCCACTACTAGAAATCATGCTATCGTCCACGGTTATTTTCAATTGCACAAAAATCGCAGAAAATATTTCTAAGGAATACTTGAATTTGTGAAAAGTTTCTATGGACTTTCTATGGAATACAATACCACAAGACTTTTCAACGGATAATATCTTTCTGTAGAAATTTATCTACAAATCCCTGGAAATTATTTTCCACAATTATCTTTATCAGAAGAAGAGTAAATAATTTATTATTTATATAATATTGGTACGTTATTCTCTGTAGAAGTTTGCTACAACTATCACTGGTCTTAGCAACTTTTCCACGGAGGATGACATTTCTATGGAAGTTTGCCACGCTTTCACTTGACCGTAGCAACTTGCCACAAAAAATTTTATCAGTTTAAAAAGTACAATTACATCTACTAATTGTTGAACTATTTGTCTTCCATGGAAATTGTCTTCATCGTGAAAAGTTTCCACTACCTTTGATCTATCCGTAGCTAATTTCCATGGATGATGACTTTTACGTGGAAGCTTGCCATGGCTTTCACTTGACCGTGGCAAAAAAACTTTATTCATGGAAAAAGTACAATTACATCTACTAACTGTTGAACTACTTTTTTCCACGAAAATTGTCTTCGTCGTGGAAAGTTTTCACAACCTTTGATTTATCTGTAGCAAATTTCCACGGATTTGCTTTGTCATTGGAAAACTTGAATATTTATAACTCTTATTTAGGTACATCAAGAAAACAAGTTTAGTTTTTCAAATGTGATTGGCTCCTATGCTTAATTTGGGAACAAAGATACATCCAGAATAAAAAATTGTAGATGTTAATATATCCAAGAATTGGAGTGGAAATGATCCTTTGCTAGTCAAGTGTTTATATATACTATCTGAGTAAACCGAATGCAAAGAAAGATCGGAGATCAGTTATGATGATTAGGCCAAGACATGCCATTGAGACAGATGTTATACAACCAGCTTTGCAAGAGGAAATGGAGCCATCAATCATTGGTACTTATAACCTCGACAATGATACACCAGATTCAAATGGTGGTAGAATTGAAATTTTATTAGAAATAAGTCAACAAGAAATAAATTTTCATGATAATAGTGATTATGAAACAAATATTTGTGAATCGAAGGTTGGAAGTGACCCCAATATGACAATTGATGAGGAAACTGATTTGGATACTAATGAAGATGAAGAGTAATTTAAAGTATATTTTATTGTTTTATTGTTTTATCTAAATTACAACAATTTATTTACTATTATTGATTATTTAATTATGAGAATATCTATTATCTAATTATTATAATATATAAAAATAGAAATAAATAAAATCTTAGTTTCCAACCATTTGCCGAAATAGCTCTTTAAAAGATTTAAAAGCACCTCATCCTTTGAATTTCCTATAAATTTTTCTATTTTTTTTAATTATTATCTAAGTTTTTATTATCTATCATTATCTATAAACTCCCATTATACTCTCTCTTTCTCTATCTTTATATATTCTAGACAGTCTCCATTGAAGCCTTCATTTTTCATCTGGTACTCTCTCTCTTTCTTTCTCTCCCTCCCCCTCTTTATATATTCTTGACAGATTCTCTATTAGGGGTGAACAAGTTTTTGTTTTAATAGTAAAGATTTCTTTTCTAATATTTGTTAATCAATCAATTTTAGTACATGCAAAAGATTTATCGAAAAGATGTTTGAAAAGATATCTTAAGGAGTGCATGACATTTGATTTTTCATCTGTTGATAATATGAGGCCATGGCTTTGTAGTGGAGACATATTCTGTAGGCTTTGAAGATTCAATCCGACAAACTATTAAATTTTTTAGTATTATTATTATTATTATTGACCGACTTTCCAATTTCTTATAAAAAAGGACTTATGAATTTATACGAAAATATTTTTTTTATAATATGATATCATTGCTATGTTAGTTTAAATAAGTTGAATAAAGTATTTTTGAAGTTAAAAGAATTTCTTTTGCACTAGGAAATATTATTATCATTATGAATTATCTTCCATTGAATAATAAAACTAAAAATAAAAATGTAACTACAAAAATAATTGGGCATTTCGCCAAAATGGTCTCACATGTTTGGATCAAAATATTGTTGGATTTTTTTTTTCCAGCCATTAAGGTCCCATATCAATTTATGGATAGCCATAATAGTCCACACCATCCAATTCTGACCATTTTTATGGCGGCACCGATCACCTGACAAACTTGTGAAAATTTCTCAGGGGTAAAACTTGTGCCCATTTTCACGGCGGCTAACCTTCTTGGCGGGTTCAATTTCGGAGGCACCATGCCATGTGTTTTGCTGTGGTTTCTTTTCCATGAACTTGTCCAGAAAAGAAGTGAGTGAAAAATCATTTCCATTGTATACGATGTTGGCTCTGGAAAGAAGGGTTGTGGCCATGGCAGCGACTGAAGGATGCATCTGTGAAGCCAGTACCACAAGCTCCCACCAGTTAGCCTGATCTGTATTGCTATCACACCACAGAAAAGATAAATATAGGGAAGCCAAAAACACTTGAATTGCATTAAAGATTAACATAACTAGAGACGAAAAAATCATTCCTATGGAAAATGGAGAGTATGTGACCGGTGCCGCCATGAAAATTGTCGGAATTGGATGGTGTGGACTCTTATGCCTATCCATAAATTGATATGGAACCTTAATAACTGAATATATATATATATATATATATATATATTCTGCTTTCGGGCCACACTTCCCGTCTCCCTCTCTACTTCACTCCCTCCTGTTCCGATCTATCCCCTCTCCGGTTAGATTCTCAAATTGTAATTTATTTTCACTACTTATTTACATTAATTAACTTATGGTCGGCTCTGCCGCCTGAGTTGTTTTACTCACATATCTTTTATTTAATTTACTGTTTTATATTTATGGTCGGCCAAGCCGCCTGAACTGTTTAATTTGGATGTATATCGAAGGTAGATTTCCTAATTATCTGCTTTATTCTGCTTTTCTGTATTTCATATTTTATTTCTGCATATTTTCTTACCGCATTTGTACCCTTTCAGGGCTGTCATACCAGTAGGCATTACCTCCGCAACCTACGAGGGAGTACCTGCATTTCCTTCCCGTTGGCACGCGCACAGTGGCGCTGGTACTAGCAGGAAACGGGATTCGAACCCGCGACCTCCAGGGCACGCATTTGGCTCTGATACCATTTGAGCTAGAAAACATATGTTGTCTAGTCAAGGCCCAGTTACCGCATTTGTACCATTTTAGCCACGTGTCCCCTTCCACCACCTAATGGTCTTTCAACTATTTTGTGTCCCCTTCCGCATATCTATTTTGTGTCTCCATCATGTCTTCTCTTTTCCGTTCTTTTTCCAAATCCTCTACTTCTTCTTCATCCTCCTCCAATTTTGGAATCAAAATCAAAGAGGAGATCAACTTTTCTGATCTCTAACAATCTATAGATAACTGGAAGATCCCGGTTCATCCCTCAAACTAAATTTACAATTCCCCAAAATGGTCTTTCACAAGTGACTACTCAATTAAGACTGTTGAACAGACAGTCGAAATGAATTCCAACACTGTAGAAATCAAACTTCTTTCTGCAAAATCCATCAAAAGGTTTCAACAAAAATATAATTATTTACATTTTGGTCTTGTCCAAATTGCTGCAAAACCTCTTTCAACTGAAGGACTAGACACAGCCCTTCTTCTCTGTCTTAGGGATGCTAGATTCCTAGATTTCCAAGATTCATTACTAGGCATGGTTGAAACCAGCCTTTGTGATGGACCAGTTTATTTGGATTGCTTTCCAAACTTTACCGTCTCTCTAAGAGATCAAAATATTTTGGATACTTTAACCTTAAATGTTAAATCTTCCAATTTTAAACTAAAAATTGGATCTTCTCCAGTAACAATTATTTACAGAATTCAATACAAAGCAATGAACTCTGCATTTTGCACTCATGCTTTTCAAAGATCTTCAAAAGGTGAAACAATCCTTTTTCAAACAGATTTGAAAAAAATCTAATCTTTCAATTCCTAAGAAAATTTCTTGGAACCAAGTCAATTTACCATTAACATGGGATTTACAAGATGTTTCCACTTCTGAAAAGGCTGAAAACACCCAAGTCTCCAATATCCGCCAATTTTCTAATGGATCTGTTCAAGTTTCCTTCCAGAGATCCCTTAGTCATAGGATTCTAAATCCTCCTCCTTTAG
>JAOXNR010042730.1:0-19533 GCA_028571225.1 Parsonsia alboflavescens | reverse complement strand
TATTTTCCTTTCTGTTCACCCAGACAGATAGGGAATAGATTAGAAGATCTTATGCAAGTAGATCAAGACGTCCAGATGCATTCTACAGGACAGATCTCTGCAAGATTCATCATTTCAGGTATCGTTCTCGATCTCATCTATTTATGTGAGAGAAAATTTTTTAAAATACTGAGACTCCGGATTCGTTTCCTAGTGGATTCGAGATCCGATTCCCCTTCATTTAGAATATACTATATATAGCTAGACTATCATAATTCTTTGGGAGTTTACTTAGGGTTCTATCGTGGAATTAAGATGAGCAAGGGACTTGGTTAAAATTCTAGTAAGGACTTACTGAATTAATTGGGGTTTCATTGTAGAACTAACAAAATATGGGGATTAGAGTTTTAGGAAAAGAAAGAGATAAGAAGAGTTTGAAGTGGGAGTTGTTAAACGAAAGAATGAGAAAAACGGAGAGAGAAAGCAGAAGAGAGGAAAAGACATAGTTAGAAACTGAGATGGAGTTCATTAGAACTAATTAATTAAGAAGTAAAGGAAGAAAGATTGGGTTGATGCCTTAATGTGATACCCCACCCCACGGGCTTGATTTTTTTTTTTTTTTAAGATCCAAATTAGTCAAGGTTATTTTGTGCCTAAATTCCAATTAATTAATTATTTTAATATTATAATTCGGGCTGCTTTTATTTTAGAATTCAGGTCTATTTGAATAGGATAAGAATGGAGAGAAAGCTCAGCGGGGAATCAATCTTTCCTCATCTTGGAGTCACACCGATAGATAAGACTAGATTGATTATTGTTGATTTCTCTAGACTATGATCTCCTTTATTTTCAAATTAAGGACTCCATCTTGAATGCTTAGAGATTCAAGTACTTTCAGGATTGTCAAATGTTGGGGCATTCGAATTGAGGAATTTACGAGGTGAGCATTGGGCATCCGAATTACGAGTCGAAGGTCGCTAACCCATGAGACCTATTCTAAACTTATTGAAAGTCGATGACCTGGAAGATCAGTGAGAAGGAGGTCCCTACCCAAATTTCCTCTTAGCATGCAATTCAAACCTTTGCATATTCGGATCAGCACTCAAGCCAATTTGGGTCGGGTCATACCCGTTTCACCAATCTACTATAATTGTTAGACTAAGAAAAGAATAAAGAAAACTTTTTAAAATGTATAAAACAAACAGAAAGTAAATTACGAAAATGGAAATTAAAAATTGATGGAACAAATGAACAAAACAATGATAAAAATAAAAAACAAAACAAGCACAAAAGGACAAAATTGTTATGGGTTTAGAATATTTAGTATATATAGGTAGACAATTATATTTATTTGGGAGTTTACATAGGGGACTATCGTGGAACTAAGATGAGCAAGGGACTAGGTAATAATTTTAGTAAATACCTATGGAATTAATTGGGGTTTGATTGTAGAACTATCAAAATATGGGCATTGGAGTTTTTGGAAAAGAAAGAGATAAGAAGAGTTTTGAAGTGGGAGTTGTTTTGGGAAAGAATGAGTAGAACAATGAGAAAGAGAGAGAGAGAGCAGAAGAGAGGAAAAGGGATAGATAGAAACTGAGAGGGAGTTCATCGGGACGGAGTAATTTAAAAGTAGAGGAAAGATTGGGTTGATGCCTTAATGTGATACCGCATCCTGTGGGCATGGGTTTTTTTTTTTAAAAAAAAAATCCAAATTAGTGAAGGTCTTTTTATGCCTAAATTCCAATTAATTATTTAATTCAATATTATAATTTTGGCTACTTTTATTTTATAATTCAAGTACTATCAAAATAGGGTAAGAACAGAGAGAAAGCTCAACAGGGAATCAATCTGTTGTCATCCTAGAGTCGCACCTATAGATAAGATTGCATTGGTTATTGTTGATTTCTCTAGACATTGATCTCCTGTATTTCCAAGTTAAGGATTCCATCTTGAAGGGTTAGAGATTGAAGTAATTTCAAGAGGTTCAAATTTTGTTGCATTTGAATTGGGGAATTTACGAGGCAAGTATTCGGCATCCGAATTACAGGTTGAAGGTCGCGGACTGGTGAAACCTCTCCTAAACCCATTCAATTTCCGTGATGCGGAACATCAGTAGGGAGGAGGTCCCTGCCCACCTTTCCACTTAGTTCGCAATTCGTACCTTCGGATATTCTGGTCGGCATTCAGGCCGATTTGGTTGGGTCATACCCCATTTGACCGATCCATTATTATTGTTAGATAAAGAAAAGAATAAATAAAACCTTTTAAAAATATATAAAACAAACAGAAACTAAATTATGAAAACGGAAAATAAAAATAGATGGTACAAATGAAGGAAAAATATGATAAAAAGAAAAAACAAAACAATCACAAAAGGACAAAATTGTTGTGGGTTTAAAATATTTAGTATGTATAGGTAGACTATTATAATTATTTAGGAGTTTGCTTAGGGGGCAATTGTGCAATTATGATGAGTGAGGGACTAGGTTATGATTTTAGAAAGGACTTACACAATTAATTGGGGTTTGATTATAGAACTAACAACATATATGGATTAGAGTTTTAGAAAAAGAAGAGATAAGAAGAGTTTTGAAATGGGAGATGTTTCAGGAAAGAACGAGGAGACGAGAGAGAAAGAGAGAGAGCAGAAGAGATAGATAGAAACTGAGATGGAGGTCAGCGGGATTGAGTAATTAAGCAGTTGATTAAGAAAGATTGGGTTGATGCCTTAATGTGATACCCCACCCTGTGGGCATGATTTTTTTTAAGATCCAAACTAATGAAGGTCTTTTTGTGTTGAAAGTCCAACTGATTCTTTATTTTAATTTTATAATAAGGGCTACTTTTATTTTAGAATTCATGTACTATCTAAATAAGGTAAGAGCAGAGAGAAAGCTCAGCAGGGAATCAATCTGTCATCATCTTGGAGTCGCACCAATAGATAAGATTAGATGTGTTGTTGTTGATTTCTCCAGAATTTGATCTCCTTCATTTTCAAGTTAAGGATTCCATCTTGAATGGTTAGAGATTGAAGTAATTTGAGGCGGGGTCAAATGTTGGGGCATTCAAATTGAGGAATTTACCAGGTGAGTATTGGTCATCCAAATTACGGGTCAAAGGTCGCGAACCTGTGAGACCTCTTCTAAGTTCAACAATAGTCGGTGACCTGGAAAGTCAGTG
This sequence comes from Parsonsia alboflavescens, assembly GCA_028571225.1. Lineage (NCBI taxonomy): Eukaryota > Viridiplantae > Streptophyta > Magnoliopsida > Gentianales > Apocynaceae > Parsonsia > Parsonsia alboflavescens. The sequence continues at coordinate 16,371 of JAOXNR010042730.1, read as the reverse complement.
GAATGAAGGTCTCTGCCCACCTTTCCTCTTAGTTTGCAATTCAAACCTTTGGATATTCGGGTCGACAGTCAAGAATATTTGGGTTGGGTCATACCCTTTTCAATGCTCAATTATAACTGTTTAACACAGTAAAGAATACATATAAGTTTTTAAAATATATAAAACAAAAAGAAAGTAAATTAATGAAATTGGAAATTAAGAAATTGATTTAACTAATGAAGAAAAAAAATGATAAAAAGAAATAACACAACAATCACAAAAGGACAAATTTGTTGTGGGTTTAGAATATTTAGTATATATAGGTAGACTATTATAATTATTTGGGAGTTTACTTACTGAACAATTGTGGAACTAAGATTAGTGAGGGACTAGGTTTTAATTTTAGTAAGGACTTACAGAATTAATTGGGGTTTGATTGTAGAACTAACAAACGATGGGGATTAGAGTTTTATGAAAAGAAAGAGATAACGAAGAATTTGAAGCGGGAGTTGTTTCAGGGAAGAATGAAAAGAACAAAGCAGAAGAGATAAAAAGAAATAGATAGAATTTGAGATGGAGTTCATCAGGATGGAGTAATGTAAAAGTAGAGCAAGAAAGCTTGGGTTGATGCCTTAATTTGATACGCCTCTGTGTGGGCTTTATTTTTATTTTTATTTTTTTTCAAATCCAAATTAGTCAAGGACTTTAAGGCTTAAAGTCTAATTAATTATTTATTTTAAGAATATAATTCAGGCTACATTTATTTTAGAATTCACGTACTGTCTGAATAGGGTAAGAACAGGGAGAAAGCTCAGCGGGAAATCTTTCTGTCGTCATCTTGGAGTCATATCTGTCGTCATCTAGGAGGCACTCCAATAGATAAGATAACATTGGTTATTGTTGAGTTCTCTAGACATTGATCTCGTTTATTTTCAAGTTCAGGATTCCATCTTGAATGGTTAGAGATTGAAGTAATTTTAGGAGGGTCAAATTCATTCAAATTGAGGAATTTACAAGCTGAGTATTGGGCATTCGAATTACGGGTTGAAGGTAGAGGATCGGTGAGACTTCTCCTAAGCTCATTCAAAGTCGGAGACCGAAAACATCAATGGGAAGGAGCTCCCTGCCCACCTTTCCTCTTAGTTTACAATTCGGACCTTTGGATATTCTGGTCAGTGCTCAAGCCCATCTGGATCGGGTGATACCCATTTCACCGACCAATTATAATTGTTAGACTAAGAAAAGAATAAATATAATTTTTTAAAGTAGATAAAACTAACAGAAAGTAAATTAAGGAATTGAAAATTAAAAATTGTTGATACAAATGAAGAAAAAAATGATAAAAAGAAAAATCAAAACAATCACAAAAGAACAATATTGTTGTGGGTTTAGAATATTCAGTATATATAGGTAGACTATTATAATTATTTGGGAGTTTAGATAGGGGGCAATTGTGGAACTAAGATAAGTGAGGGGCTAGGTTATAATTTTAGTAAGGACTTACGGAATTAATTGAGGTTTGATTGTAGAATGAACAAAATATGGGGATTAGAGTTTTAGGAAAAGAAAGAGATAAGAAGAGTTTTGAAGTGGGAGTTGTTTCGGGAAAGAATGAGAAGAACAAAGAGATAGAGCAAAAGAGTGGAAAACAGATAGATAGAAACTGAGACGGAGTTCATCGGGACTGAGTAATAAAGAAGTAGAGGAAGAAAGATTGCGTTGATGCCTTGATGTGATACTCCACCTTGTGGGCTTGATTTTTTAAAGATCCAAATTAGTCAAGGTCTTTTTGGGAGTAAAGTCCAATTGATTATTTATTGTAATATTATAATTTGGGCTACTTTTATTTTAGAATTCACTTAGTATCTGAATAGGGTAAGAACGGAGAGAAAGCTCAGCAGAGGATCAATCTGTCGTTGTCTGGGAGTAGCACCAACAGATAAGTTTACATTGGTTATTGTTGATTTCTCTAGACATTGATAGCCTTTATTTTCAAGTTAAGGATTCCATCTTGAATGATTAGAGGTTGAAGTAATTTCAGGAGGGTCAAATTTTTGGCCATTCGAATTGAGGAATTTACTAGGTGAGTATTGGGCATCCGAATTATGGGTCAAAGGTCACGGACCGATGAGGCCTCTCCTAAGCTCGTTCAAGGTCGGTGGGAAAGAGGTTGTTGCCCTCCTTACCTCGTAGTTTGCAATTTGGACCTTTGGACATTCAAATCGGTACTCAAGCCCATTCGGGTTGGGTGATACTTGTTTCACCCATCAATTATAATCGTTAGATTTAGAAAGGGATAAATATAATTTTTTTAAAGTATATAAAACAAACAGAAAGTAAATTAAGGAATTGGAAATTAAAAATTGATGGTCAAATGAAGAAAAAAATGATAAAAGGACTAATCAAAACAATCACAAAGGGTCAAAATTGTTGTGGGTTTAGAATATTCAGTATATATAGGTAGACTATTATAATTATTTGGGAATTTACTTAGGGGACAATTGAGGAACTAAGATAAGTGAGGTACTAGGTTATAATTTTAGTAAGGACTTACGGAATTAATTGGGGTTTGATTGTAGAACGAACAAAATATGGGGATTCGAGTTTTAGGAAGAAAAAGAGATAAGAAGATTTTTGAAGTGGGAGTTGTTTCGGGAAAGAATGAGAAGAACGGAGAGAGAAAGTAGAAGAGCGGAAAAGAGATAGATAGAAACTGAGATGGAGTTCATCAGGATTGAATAAATAAGAAGCAGATGAAGAAAGATTGGGTTGATGCCTTAATGTGATACTCCACCCTGTGGACCTTTTTTTAAAAAAAAATCCAAATTAATCAAGGGCTTTTTGGGCCAAAAGTCCAATCAATTCTTTTTTTAAATACTGTAATTGGGATACCTTTTTTTTAGAATTCAAGTATTATCTTAATAGGATAAGAATGAGAGAAAGCTCAGCAGGGAATCAATCTGTTGTCATCTTGGAGTCACACCAATAGATAAGAATAGATTGGTTATTGTCAATTTCTCCAGACTTTGATCTGCTTTATTTTCAAGTTAAGGATTCCATCTTGAATGGTTAGAGATTGAAGTAATTTTAGGAGGGTCAAATTTTGGGGCATTGGAATTGAGGAATTTACGAGGTGAGTATTGGGTATCCGAATTATGGGTCAAAGGTCACGGACTGATGAGAACTCTCCTAAGCTCATTCAAGGTCAGTGACTTGGAACATCAGTGGGAAAGAGGTCCATGTTCACCTTTGCACTTAGTTTGCAATTAACACATTTGGATATTCTAGTCGGTACTCAGGCCCATTAGGGTCATGTCATATCCATTCCACCCATCTATTATAATTGTAAGACTAAGAAAAGAATAAATATAATTTTTTAGAATATATAAAACAAATAGAAAGTAAATTAAGAAAATGGAAAATAAAAATAGATGGTACAAATGAAGAAAAAAAATGATAAAAAGAAGGGCTTTTAGCCAAAATGGTCTCACATGTTTGGACCAAAACATTGTTGGATCCCTTATGTTTTTTTTCAATCTTTAAGGTCCCATATCAATTTACGGGTAGTCATTAAGGTCCACACCACCCAATTCCGGCCATTTTCATGGTGGCGTCGATCACCTTACAAACTTATCAGAAATTTTTAGGGTTAAAATCATCTTTACACTTTAATCTTAAAAATAAATATAAAAATATGCAGCAAAGTAAGAAAAAATTCAAAAAAATTTTTTTGTTCCTTTTTCGAAGAGTTTCATCACCATTATCAAGGTCTCCGAAATCAATCAAGGGAATATCATCAACATCGCTTAATTGGGTTTCATGATTCGAAATAAACGATGGCCTCTCGGATGGGGGCTAGAGGAGGTGCGAGAAATGGAGTGCTCAAACTCTGGAATTGAAAGCATGTGAAATTAGTGTTTAAATATATAGTTGTAGATTGTTGGAGAAGGAGCCTTCTTCATTGATTTCCTCTATAGATTACGTCTTTTGTTGTCGGCCAAATTGAAGGTTTAGTTGGGAGTTTCCCATTCTCGGGCTAAAAGAAATAAAACAAATTTTCAAAGTTTTTTCTTGTTTTGCTGCATTTCTTTTTTTTTTTTTTTTGGTTGTTTTTGTTTTAAGATCAAAGTGTTAATATGATTTTACCTCTAAGAATTTCTAACATGTTTGTTAGGTGATCGGCGCTATCATGAAAATGGTCGGAATTGGATAATGTGGATCTTAATGGCTACCCGTAAATTGATATGGGATCTTAATAGCTGGGAAAAAAAAAACATAAGGGATCTAACAATGTTTTGGTCCAAACATGTGGGACCATTTTGGCTAAATGCCCTAAAGATAAAAAACAAAACAATCAAAAAAGGACAACATTGTTGGGGGTTTAAAATATTTAGTATGTATAGGTAGACTATTATAATTATTCGGGAGTTTCTTAGGGTAGCAGTTGTCGAATTATGATAAGTGAGGGACTAGGTTATAATTTTAGTAAGGAGTTACAAAATAAATTGGGGTTTGATTGTAGAACTAACAAAATATATGTATTAGAGTCTTAGAAAACAAAAGAAATAAAAAGAGTTTTGAAGTGGGAGTTGTTTCGGGAAGGAATGAGAGAGAGAGAGGAGAACCGATAGATAGAAAATGAGATGGAGTTCAGCAGGATTGAGTAATTAAGAAGTAGAGGAAGAAAGACTGAGTTGATGCCTTAATGTGATACCCCACCCTACGGGCTTGATTTTCTTTAAGATCCAAATTAGTCAAGGTCTTTTTGGGTCAAAAGTCCAATTAATTCTTTATTTTAATATTATAATTAGGGCTACTTTTATTTTAGAATTCACGTACTATCTGAATAGAATAAGAACAGAGAGAAAGCTCAATAGGGAATCAATCTGTTGTCATCTTGGAGTCGCACCAATAGATAAGATTAGATTGGTTATAGTCGTTTTCTCCAGACTTTGATCTCCTTTATTTTCACGTTAAGGATTCCATCTTGAATGGTTAAAGATTGAAGTAAATTCAAGAGGGTAAAATGTTGGGGCATTCGAATTGAAGAATTTACTTGATGAGTATTGGGCATTCAAATTACAGGTCAAATTTCAAGGACCGGTGAGACCTCTTCTAAGCTCAATAATGGTCAGTGACCTGGAAGCTTAATGGAATGGAGGTCCCAGCCCACCTTTCCTCTTAGTTTGCAATTTGAACCTTTGGATATTCGGGTCAACACTCAAGCCCATTTTGGTCGGGTCATACCCATTTCACCCATCAATTATAATTGTTTGACTTGGGAAAGAATACATATACTGTTTTAAAATATATAAAACTAACAAAAATTGGAAAATAAAAATTGATGGGACAAATGAAGAAAAAAAATGATAAAAAGAAAAAATAAAACAATAAAAAAACTACAAAACTGTTGTAGGTTTAGAACATTTAGCACATATAGGTAGACTATTAAAATTATTTGGAAGTTTACTTAGGGCCAATTGTGAAACTAAGATTAGTGATTGACTAGGTTTTAATTTTAGTAAGGACTTACGAAATTATTTGGGGTTTGATTGTAGAACTAACAAAATGTGGGGATTAGAGAGATTTAGGGAAAGAATGAGATAAGAAGAGATTTGAAGTGGGAGTTGTTTTGAGAAAGAATGTCAAGACCAGAGAGAGAGGAAAAGAGAGAGATAGAAACTGAGATGGAGTTCATCGGGATGAAGTAATGTAAAAGTAGAGGATGAAAGATTGGGTTGATGCCTTAATGTGATACCCCACTTTGTGGGCTTGATTGTTTCTTAAGATCCATATTAGTTAAGGTCTTTTTGGGCCTAAAGTCCAATTAATTATATATTTTAATGTTATAAATTGGGCTAATTATATTTTAGAATTCACGTACTATCTAAATAGGGTAAAAACAGAGAGAATGCTCAGTAGAGAATCAATCTGTGGTCACCTTGGAGTCGCACCAATAGATTAGATTATATTGGTTAGTGTCGATTTCTCTAGACATTGATCTTCTTTGTTTCAAAGTTAAGGATTCCATCTTGAATGGTTAGTGATCGATGTAATTTCAAGAGGGTCAAATTTTAGGGCATTCGAATTGGGGAATTTACGAGGTGAGTATTTGGCATCCGAATTATGAGGTTCAAGGTCGTAGACTGTTGAGACCTCCCCTAAGCTCATTCAAGGTCGGTGACCTAGAATGTCAATGCAAAAGAGGTCCCAGCCCATCTTCCCACTTAGTTTGCAATTCGCACCTTTGGATATTCTGGACGACACACCGGCCCATTTGGGTCGGGTCAAACCCATTTCACCTATCTATTATAATTGTTAGATTAAGAAAAGAATAAATATAATTTTTTAAAATATATAAATCAAACAGAAAGTAAATTATGAAAATGGAAAATATAAATAGATAGTACAAATGAAGAAAAAAGATGTTAGAACCAACAAAACAATCACAAAAGGACAAAATTGTTGTGGGTTTAAAATATTTAGTATATATAGGTATACTTTTATATTTATTTGGGAGTTTACTTAGGGGGCAATTGTGGAATTATGATGAGTGAGGGACTAGGTTATAATTTAGTTAGGACTTACGAAATTAATTGGGGTTTGATTGTAGAACTAACAAAATATGTGGATTAGAGTCTTGGAAAAAGAAACAGAGAAGAAGTCCTTTGAAGTGAGAGTTGTTTCAGGAAAGAATGAGAAGAAGAGAGAGAGAGAGAGTAGAAGAGAGCAAATGAGATAGATAGAAACTAAGATGGAGTTCATTGGGACTAAGTAATTAAGAAGTAAAGGCAGAAAGATTGGGTTGCTGCCATGTTATGATACTTGATCCAGTGGGCTTGATTTTTTTTAATATCCAAAATAGTCAAGGTCTTTTTGGGCCTAAAGTCCAATTAATTCTTTATTTTAATATCATAATTAGGGCTACTTTTATTTTAGAATTCATGTACTATCTGAATAGGATAAGAACAGAGAGAAAGCTCAATAGGGAATCAATCTACTGTCATCTTGGAGTCGCACCAGTAGATAAGATTAGATTGGTTATTGTCGATTTCTCCAGACTCTGATCTCTTTTATTTTCAAGTTAAGGATTCCATCTTGAATGGTTAGAGATAGAAGTAATTTCAAAAGGGTCAAATGTTGTGGCATTCGAATTGAAGAATTTACAAGGTGAGTATTGGGCATCCAAATTACGGGTCGAAGGTCGGGGACCGGTGAGACCACCTCTAAGCTCAATAATGGTCAGAGACCTGGGAGGTCAATGGAAGGGAGGTCTCTGCCCACCTTTCCTCTTAGTTTGCAGTTCGGACCTTTGGATATTTCGGTCGACACTCAAGCCCATTTAGGTCTGGTCATACCCATTTCAGCCATCAATTATAATTGTTTGACTTGGAAAAGAATACAAACAATTTTTAAAAAATATATAAAACAAACCAAAAGTAAATTAATCAATTGGAAAATAAAAATTGATGGAACAAATGAAGAAAAAATCGGATGAAAAGAAAAAATAAAACAATCAAAAACGGAAAAAACTATTGTGGGTTTAGAACATTTCGCACATATAGGTGGACTATTAAAATTATTTGGGAGTTTACTTAGAGGCAATTGTGGAACTAAGCTGAGTGGGGGACTGGGTTTTAATTTTACTATGAACTTACAGAATTATTTGGGCTTTGATAGTAGAACTAACAAAATATGGGGATTAAAGATTTAGGGAAAGAAAGAGATAAGAAGAGATTTGAAGTGGGAGTTGTTTTGGGAAAGAATGACAAGACCAGAGAGGGAGGTAGAAACCTAGATGGAGTTCATCGGGACGGAGTAATGTAAAAGTAGAGGGTGAAAGATTTGATTGATGCCTTAATGTAATACCAAACACTATGGGCTTGATTGTTTTTTAAGATTGAAATTAGTCAAGGTCTTTTTGGGCCTAAAGTGCAATTAATTATATATTTTAATATAATAAATCAGGTTAATTTTATTTTAGAATTCACATACTATCTAAATAGGGTAAAAAAAGAGAGAATGCTCAGTTGGGAATCAATCTGTGGTCACCCTGGAGTTGCACCAGAAGATAAGATTACATGGGTTATTGTTGATTTCGCTAGACATTGATCTCCTGTATTTCCAAGTTAAGGATTCCATCTTGAATGGTTAGTGATTGATGTAATTTCAGGAGGGTCAAATTTTGGGGCATTCAAATTGAGGAATTTATGAGGTGAGTATTAGGCATCCGAATTACGGGTTGAAGGTCACGGACTAGTGAGACCTCTCCTAAGCTCACTCAAGGTCGGTGACCTATAATGTCAATGGGAAGGAGGTCCCTGCCCATCCTCCCATTTAGTTTGCAATTCAGACCTTTGGATATTCTGGTCGACACATCGGCCCATTTGAGTTAGGTCATACCCATTTCACCCATCTATTATAATTGTTAGATTAAGAAAAGAATAAATATAATTTTTTAAAATATATTAAACAAACAGAAAGTAAATTATGAAAATGGAAAATAAAAATAGATAGTACAAATGAAGAAAAAAAATGATAAAAAGAAAAAACAAAACAATCACAAAAAGGATAAAATTGTTGTGGGTTTAAAATATTTAGTATATATAGGTAGACTTTTATAATTATTTGGGACTTTACTTAGGGCGCAATTGAGGAATTATGATGAGTGAGGGACTAGGTTATAATTTTGGTAAGGACTTATGAAATTAATTGGGGTTTGATTGTAGAACTAAAAAAATATGTGGAGTAGAGTCTTAGAAAAAGGAAGAGAGAAGAAGTGCTTTGAAGTGAGAGTTGTTTCAGGAAAGAATGAGAAGAAGAGAGAGAGAGAGAGAGCAGAAGAGAGGAAATGAGATTGATAGAAACTAAGATGGAGTTCATTGGGACTGAGTAAATAAGAAGTAAAGGCAGAAAGATTGGGTTGTTGCCATATTGTGATAATCCATCATGTGGGCTTGATTTTTTTTAAGATCCAAATCAGTCAATGTCTTCTTGCGCCTAAAGTCCAATTAATTTTTTATTTTAATATTATAATTTGGGTTACTTTTATTTTAAAATTCACGTACTATTTGAATAGGATAAGAACTTAGAGAAAGCTCAGTAGAGAATTAAACTGTTGTTGTCCCGAAGTAGCACCAATAGATAAGATTAGATTGGTTATTGTCGATTTCTTAAGGCCTTGATCTCCTTTATTTTAAAATTAAGGATTTCATCTTGAATGGTTAGAGATTGAAGCAATTTTCGGAGTTTCAAATTTTGGGGCATTTGAATTAAGGAATTTACGAAGTGAGTATTGGGCATCAAAGTTACAGGTCGAAGGTCGCGAACTGGTGAGACCTCTCCTAAGGTCATTTAAGGTTGGTGACCTGAAAGATTGGGGGGGGGGGGGGAAGGAGGTCGCCGCCCACCTTTAATTTTAGTTTGCAATTCGGACCTTTGGATATTCGGGTCGGCACTCAAGCCCATTTGGGTCAAGTCGTACCCATTTTACCCATCAATTGTAATTGTTAGACTACGAAAAGAATAAATATAATTTTTAAAAGTATATAAAACAAACAGAAAGTAAATTAAGGAATTGGAAATTAAATATTGATGGTACAAATGAGGAAAAAAATGATGAAAAAGAAAAATCATAACAATCACAAAAGGACAAAATTGTTGTGCGTTTAGATTATTTAGTTTTTATAGGAAGACTATTATAATTAGTTGGGAGTTTACTTAGGGGGCAATTGTGGAATTAAGATGAGTGATGGACTAGGGTATAATTTTAGTAGGGACTTATGGAATTAATTGGGGTTTGATTGTATAACTAACAAAATATGGGGATTAGAGTTTTACGAAAAAGAAAGAGATACGAAGAGTTTTGAAATGGGAGTTGTTTCGGTAAAGAATGTGAACGGAGAGAGAGAGAGCCAAAGGGAGGAAAAGAGATAAATAGAAACTGAGATGGAGTCATTGGGATGGAGTAATGTAAAAGTAGAGGAAGAAAGATTGGGTTGATGCTTTAACCCGATACCCCCACCTTGTGGTCTTGATTTTTTTTAAGATCCAAATTAGTTAAGGTCTTTTTAGGACTAATGTCCAATTAATTATTTTTTTTAATAATATAATTCGGGCTACTTTTATTTTAGAAATCAAGTAGTATCTGAATAGGGTAAGAATAGAGAGAAAGCTCAGTAGGGAATCATTCCGTCATCATCCAGGAGTCGCACCAATAGATAAGGTTGCATTGGTTGTTGCGGAATAAAGCTGAGTGAGGGTGATGGGGCTCAAAATATGAGCATCGGGTCACCCAAAAACCGTGATGATGCCAATTGACTGCAGCCTGAGAAAAAAGAAAAGATTAGTCACCAAAAGTGGGCTGTGCCCGGGGAAGAGCTCCAATGTCTAAGTTTGTATTCCGAGAGTAATTACGAGTAATCTGTTCCTAGAGAAACTGTCTCTTGTGTATTGTGTCAAGTTGTCAGTAGACTGTGTATGATTTCCTTATTTGAAAGAGAGATTAGTTACCTCCTTAATCTAGGCTCTATTATTACATAACAATAGTCAGTTAGGATAGTTGTGGGATTGTGGAATCCCACCAACTGCTCCTGAAATCATGGAGTTTCCCTGGATTGAGTTATCTTTCCATTCACATCTCTGTTAATAGCTACGAGCTCGCTAACTGACCTTCGGATCAACTTCGCAACCTCCCCTTGGGATGTTGGGAGTACCGGACATCTCTTCTAGTGAGGTCATGCTGAGTGATCCTTGGCTCTTGGGAGTGATTAGGAGTCCCGCACCGTTAGTCGTGGCATGGAAGATTTATGAGACAAGTTGTAAGTTACCAGGTCATAGGCCAAGGTCAATGGTGCCTTTCTCGAGCTCATTAATAGGTCGGTGGTAGTAGGTTATCGCTCACCTATCCTTATTTACTTCAATGGGTTTGACTTTCAGGTAGTGAGGGTTGGCCTTGGGCCTATTTGGGTTGACTTCAGTCTAGGTCTGCTTGTTTGTGTTGACTTCTTTGAGTTGTACCTGTTTCTCCCATTATTACCTCCCTTTAGGCAAATCAGAGGTCATGGTGCTTAAATTACCACCTACAAGTCGTAGGCACTAACGGGTTCATCGATTAATTGTAACGGCTAGCTTTGGGGTACCCTTCCATTCATGTCTTTGGTAGAGAGCTACAAGTTACCTTTCAATTTCTTAGCCTCAAGCAAAGTTGCACACACTTGGTCGAGGTATGGAAGGTCAATAAGCAGGATTAGGTCTCATCAGGTCGAAGTTCGTGGTCTAGTGAACCCTCTGTTGTGTTCTTTCGGAGGTCGGTGACCTAGGAGGTCGGTGGTAGGAGGTCCTTGCATCCTCGTACCTCAGGACTTGCTATTCTGACTTTTTGTTATTCGAAGCTACCATCTCCAAGTCATAAGTCTGACCCTCAGGCATTGGGTGTGACCATGCTTAGGTCGGTGGCCTGACTTTCAGTTAGTAGTAATTACCATCTATAGGTCGTGGGCTTGACTTTCAAGTATTAAGAGCTACCATCTCTACGTCGTGGGGCTGACCTTCAGGTTTTTTGAATTGTCATCTGGAGGTCGCAACCCTTGAAAGGTAGAGAAATTTCTTGTAGTTGCTTGCGAGCTTGACTTCAGACATTAAGGATTACTATCTTTAGGTCGTGCCGCTTCGTTTTGTAACGGCTATTTCTGGAAGGAGATATATCCTCCTAGCTTCTTGGACAACTGAATCTCTCAATTGATATGTGGGGAGATCACTTCGCTTCCGAGTTGGAGAAAAATGCTCCGTCTTATTTTTTGCTGGGAAAAACTGAAGCACTTTCAGCTTTTGACCAGACAACCCACTTCAGCTTTTTGGGGGGAAAACTTAAGAGTTTCCAATTGTGGAAAGCCACGCCATTTAATCCCTAGGCAGAAATGAATAGTTTTCTGGTTCATTAGTTTCTACCCAACATCTCTGCAGGCTTCTTTCGTCACCTATTTCAAAAGTCTTCTGGCAATTTGAACTTCCCTATATCTCCTTCACATTCTCGTGTCAACTTTCTTTTTTCTGCTTTTGTTTACTCTGAGTCTTTGTCTATGTTATTTCTACAAAAAAGTCTACCACTTCTAATGTCTTAACCTCTTTTTTCAAGACCCTGGGCAATGGAATTTTCTATGATCCTTCCCTCTTTCCCTAGGCACTTTCTGTGCCCAGTCTAGCTTATGACCTATCTGAGGTCAGGGTCAGTTCTCAAGCCTCTTCACTAGGCCCCGCGGATATTTTGGGGATCCACATAGAGATGGAGCTGGAAGGCGGCGATATCGCTGCAGCTTTTGGGGCCGAACGTCCCTAAAACAAACATGTTGGGCATATAGCCCATTACCCATCCAGCCTCCAGGGGGCATTCTTTTCCCTTTCCTTCACCCCTTGTTTCTTGGCATTGTCCACTTCTGGGATTTTCCCTTAGCCCAACTTGTTCTGAACTCTCTTCGGATGGTAGTTGCTTTCATAGCAACAAACCATCTTTACAGGGTTCTAGTTTCCCTGGAACTTTTCGAATACTTCTTCATCAGTCTTCAACTCCTCTAAAGGGTACCTTAGACTTGTTCCTTAGAATCGATTAGTGGGTCCTTTCCGATCTCCAATGGGGGAATGGAAATCCCACTTCTTTTTTGCCCACCTCTCGAACACCATTATGTAGATGTATCCGGATTAGAATCTATACCGAAAATTCTACAACGACCTCCCCCATCTGTCCTTTAACCTAAGGCAGCATAGGAACTTCTTGCTGCGGGTAGTCTTTTCTAACAAGGCTAGGGTTGGGTGCACCTCCTGGCCAAGGTCCTTTCTGAATGCTACTGGCCTAGGAAGCAGAGTACTATGCAACCTCCCTGTAGTTAGGATAAGCTTGAGGATAACCTACTCTAGTAAGTAGCTCCAATAAATTTGATTGCTTCTTTTAGTAGTCTTCTGCACTAACAATTTCTTCTTTTCCTTTTGACAATGCTGAGGGACACCCATTGGTTCTATAGGGCTGATCTTGGCGAGCTAGGAGTTAAGGACCTTCCTACAGTTTCCTCTTCTATGGGATCTGCTTTGACTCAAGCCATTGAGGCCATTGTTGAAGTCCTTATTGCACCTTTTGCTGGACCTCTGAGCCGAGGAGGGCGTTGGACTCGAGCTGCCTCTCGTCAATGTGATGGAGGACCAGCAGTGGCTCACAGGACATAGGCTGCTTCCAAGCAAAGAGCTGAGATGGCTGAGATGTTCAAAAGTCCTTCTCCAAGCTCACCAATACAAGTCTTGAGCTCGACATCTTGCTCGGCCTCTTAGTTAGTTGTGCAAATTTTGTAATAGAGTAGGAATTCTATGCCCCTGACATTTTATAATTTCTACCCATGTACTAAATAGTTATTAAGGTCTATTTGTGGCCTTCTACCTTTTTTCATATAACAACTTTATTTCCTCAGTCAATGCTATGCATTTTACACTTGTAACCTTTCAATAGTTGCATAACACACGTGAACTGTTTTGGCACGAAGACAACTAACATAGACATAATATCCACATAAGCCTTTTTAAAAACTTAGCTTTAACTCTTGCTCTGTTCAAAGTGGGTTATTGAGATTGCCACTGAGTAGTTGAGATTGCCATGATGATCGGTGATGTCTTTTTAATCAACTTCATGGAGTCTGCAATGTTTTGATTAGCTTTAGGCATAGAACTTCTTTAGATGGCAGATGTTCCAAGGTCTTAGGAGTTGTCTTCCTTCGAGATCAATGAGCTTATGGCTCCCTCATTTATGGACTTCTCGGACTATGTAAGGTCCTTCCGAGCTTTCTTGCAGGTTGGGCAATTGGTCTTGTTTGCCAATGTCTAACCTTTTAAGGACCATTTCTCCAACTGTGAAATATCTTGCTTTCACTCTGTATTTTGGTCTTTGGGTATCTGCTCGATAAGGAAATGCTCAAGCTTGGAGATGATATCTCTTACTTGTTTGAGATATTTGACCATGTTGTCCTCTCTAACTTAGTATTCTCCAGCGACCTAGCTGGCTATGACCTACGAATCTGTTTTGACACGCAATTTCTGCACTTTGAGATCTCTTATTAACCTTAGACCTGCTAAGAGAGCTTCGTATTCAGATTCATTATTCGAGGTTGGGAAGTTGTACTTCACAGAGTAAGAGATTCTCACTCCCATAGGGTTGATCAGTACCATTCCCACACCTGAATTTTCTTTCTCTGTTGAACTGTTTGTATACATTGTCCAGAGGCAGTTTTCACATGTGCTTGTGAGCTCTAGTGGAGCCCTTGTGCACTCCTCTACAAAGTCTGCTAGAGCTTGCGCTTTGAATGCCTTCCTTGCTCAAATTGAATTTGAGATCCCGAGAGCTCGAGGGACCACTTCATCGTTCTGCCTAACAGCTCGGGCTTGGCTAGAGCTTGTTTCAGTGGTAGATTTGATAAAACTCTTAATGTGTAAGCTTCAAAATATGGCTTTAATTTCCTCAAGGTAATGATAACGAGGTACTAAAGCTTTTCGAGGTCCGAACATCTAGTTTTTGGAATTTTGAGCAATCCATTGACATAATAAGCAGGGAAGTATTCTCCTGACCTTTGTACCAACAGCACTGAGCACTGAACTATTCTCCTGACCTCAGAGAGGCCAATTGAGGGGGCTGCCCCAGGAAGTCCTTCAACATAATGAATGTCACTTGACAGTCCTCGATACACTAGAAGTCCTTCGGCTTCTTTATGACATCGTAAAATTTTTCTCCTTTGTTTGCCTGTTTGATGATGAAGTGCCTCAGTGCCGCCATTTTCCTCTCTAGACTCTGAACCTCCTTGATGTTTCTAGGGGGGTTCCATGTCTAGCAGACCCATTATCTTGTCTGGATTGGCATAAATGCCTCTTTTAGGGATCATGAAACCCAGAAATTTACCTGTTAAGACTCCGAAGGTGCATTTTTCTAGGTTGATCTTCATGTGGGTAGCCTTCAGGGTCTAGAAAGTTTCCCTGATATCATTAATGAAATCTTCGGAGGTCCTGGATTTGATCACTATGTCACCCACTTAAGCCTCTATGTTCCTCCCAAGCTGGTTTTTGAACACCTTATGCATAGCTCGCTGGAATTCTGCCCCTGCATCCTTTAAGCCGAATGGAATTTTTGTGTAGCAGTATGTCTCGACCTCTATGATGAACAAGGTCTTTTCCATGTCTTCAATAGCCATCGGGATTTGGTGGTATCCCTTGTAATCATCCAGAAAGCATAACCACAAGTACCAAACTGTAGAATCCACCATCTGATCTATAATCGGAAGTGGATAGGAGTAATGCGAGCAAAATTTGTTAAGTGTGGTGAAGTCCAAACACATCCTCCGTGTCCCTTCTTTCTTTGGGGCTACAACCAAGTTGGCCAACCATTTCGGTTAAACAATTTTTTCAGAATCCCTGCATCGAGAAGAGCTTGGACATCTCTAGCTATGACCTCATTGCACTCAGGGGCGAAGGTCCTCCTCTTCTGTTTCACTAGCTTGACCCCTGGCTTAAGCTTCGCCATGAGTTCAGCAATTTTGCCATCCACTCCCTCGAGGTCACTAGGCTGCCAAGCAAAGACCTTTAGATACTCTTGAAGGGAATCAATGAGTTTTCCCTTGACTTTGGAAGGCCATGACTCTCCAATTTTGATCCCTTTCTTAGGGAATTTTGGGTTGAGGAATACTTTCTCTCCTCTACCAACTACCTGAATTCGGAGATTGTTATCCTTTTTCGAGAGGTCAATGCATTCCTCCTTCTCGAGCTCAAGCTGGCTTTAATCATTACCTTCGGTAAGGTAACATTCTACAGCAAGTTATCTGTCCCCCTCTAAGATGATCCAAGTGTCTTCTACTTGGATTTTCATTTTGTGGTTGAGTAGAGAAATTTCCGCTCTTATGTCCATGACCCCTCTTCTGCCTAGTATGGCATTGTTGGTTCCAGTGGCGTCGATCACCATCCAGTCCATGATTTTAGTGACCTCTTTGTCATTTGCATGAACTATCATTGGGACTCTAAGTACCCCATCAGCATAGGTCGTGCTGCTGTTGAAGCTTTTCAAAGCTGTGTCTGACCTTATCAATAAGCTTTTATCTGTGCCCATTTGGTCAAAGGCCTTCCGGTATAGAACATTCTCCGTGCTTCCAGTGTCCGCCAAAATCTTGCAGACTAGGGAATCTCCGATCTAGAGGAACACTGTGAGGGGCTCCGAGTTTTCCCCCCGAGGAGATATAGTCACCCTCTACAAGAGAGCTCACGAAGAAGCTCCTCGTAGGAATCTCGCTGGGCATCGTGAAGATCAAGTCGATGGTTGAGTTGGATTCCAAGTTGCGCCAATTGGGATTGCATAGCTTCTTGATTTGCAAGGAC
>JAOXNR010042690.1:0-19543 GCA_028571225.1 Parsonsia alboflavescens | reverse complement strand
AAGTAAGGAGGAATTAATTTTATTCTAAAGGATTTATTTTATTTAGTCTTATAATTAATTTGGACTTAGGTCCATAAAATTATTTATTGATTGAGTTTAAATAAAATAAATGAGTGGCTATTTATTTTTATTAGTTTTATAATTAATTTGTACTTAGATTCATAAGATTAATTATTATTGGGCATAGACTAAAAATAAATAAAGTGTCTTTTAGTTAAAGGGTTAAGATAATTATTGTGAGTCTATAATCCAATAATAATTATTGGACCTTTAATTAAATTGAGGCTTATTGGGTTACGGCCCATACAAGCCCAACTTCTAATTAGGTTATTTTAGGATTATTTATATCTTATTATTTCCAGTAATTAGGTTTAACCCATCCAGAACCCGACTTTCGGCAATAGACGTGATTTTTTGAAAAGAAAATTGTATTACATCGATTTCTTTTTTCCACAGCCACCACTTTAGAAGAAAAGATTCCTCTTATCCCATTCCCATTTGTTCACCCAGACTGATCAAAGGGAATATATTAGAAGACTTTAAACTTAATAGATCTCATTAATTCATCAGACAGATCTGCAGCTTCGGGCAATCAAAATGTATGTATCTATTCTCATGTGTGCGGAGTGTTTATTTTGAGATTTGGATCTCATTTCTCTGTAGATTCGAGGTTTATTTCCCTTTCACCTGACACATCGTACCTACCTGGCAAGTCAAGCTTGTAGCCATTGTCATTTATTCGTTCAAGTACCTTGAATGGCCTATGTGCCCAAGGCTGCAACTTCCCAAACCAGCCTACCGGAAACCTCTCCTTTCCGAGCCGAATCCAAACCAGATCACCTTTTATTAACAAAACCTTCTTCCGAAGCTTATCACTCCGAATCCAACGAATCATGTCAAGCTCCATCCGAGGCCAATAAAAATGCTCACGTACCAAGGCCAACGTCTTGTCAATCCCAAAATGCCCTGCTAAATCGCCAGCATAATGCTCATTAACAATTGCCGCCCTTAATTTACAATCAGGGATACACAACCGATTCACCTAAACAGAAATCTATCTTGAATCATAAACAACTATTGTGGTTTTGTTTGACATTTCTCCCATACATCTCTGAACTCAAAATCATCCCTGTACAAGTCAGAAAATGTATCGAAACCCAAGACCTGGACTTGCATCGTATTCAAAAAGGCATGTCTCCTGCTCAGTGCATCTATCACCCTATTCAGTACTCCTGCCTTGTGTGATGGAAAAGCTAAAAGATTGCCGAAACTCTACCCATTTCGTATGTCCCGCATTCAGTTTGTGTTCTCCATTAATGAATTTCAAGGCTTCATGATCAGAGAACAGAATGATCTCCTTGGACATAAGATAGTGTCTCCAATGTTCTAAACGCCTCACAGTCGCATAAAACTCCTTGTCATAGGTTGAGTACCTCTACTTTGCCTCATTTAGCTTGTCACTGAAGAAAACTACAAGCCTGCCTCACTAACTCAACACTCCTTGAATTCCCACTCCTAAAGTACCACAATGCACTTTGAAAAATTTAGAAAAATCAGGTAAAACCAATACAGGAGCTTCGGTTAGCTTTTGTTTCAACAGCTAAAAAGCCGAATCTGCCTCTACGATCCATACGAAATGGCTCCCTTTTCAACAATCTGTCAAAGGTACAATAATGGAGCTGAAACCCTGAATAAACCGTATGTAGAAAGATGTCAGACCATGGAAGCTGCGGACGTCAAATATTGTCTTCGGCATCTCCCAATTTAGAATAGCATCCACCTTTGCAGGATCCATCCGAAGGCTACTTCCTGACATAAAGTAACCCAAAAATGTCTCATGATCGGTCAAGAAGTGACATTTTTTTGCAATAAGAAACAGGTGCTGCTTCCTTAACACTTCAAACACTGTCCTCAGGTGCTGCAAATATTTTTTCAACCGAGACACTATAAATTAAGATGTCATCGAAATACACAAATACAAATCGGCCAATAAATGGATGAAACACTTGATTCATTAATCTCATGAAGGTACTGGGGGCATTCGACAGTTCAAAAGGCATGACAATCTATTCGTACAGCCCATCTCGAGTCTTAAACGCCGCCGTCCCCCGGTTGGACCTGAATCTAGTGGTGTCCGCTCCTCAAATCTATCTTCGAAAAGACAAATGCCCATGTAGTTGGTCTATCAAATCATCAAATCGGGGAATTCAAAAACTGTACCTGATGGTTATCTTGTTCGCTACCCGACTGTCAATGTACATCCGCTAAGAACCATCTTTCTTTGGCACTAACAAATTTGGCACTGCACAAAGACTCATACTTTCCCAGATTACCAATTTTTTCCATCAATTTGTGCACCTACCATTGTAGTTCCTCATGCTCTATAGGACTCATACGATAGGCTACCTAATTAGTGAATAACAACACCAGGCACGAAGTCTATATAGTGCTGGATGTCCCGCATAACAGGCAAACCTGAAGGCATCTCCTGTAGTATCACATCAGCTAATTCCAGTAGCAATGGAATCATTTACTCATTAAGCTTTGATTAGACTGCATTTTGTTCCAGAACAACCAATGCAAAAATTTTCAGTCGCCTTGCTCGTTTCCTCACGAAATTCTGTTCCAGATAGTAGATTCTTTGTTGCTTCCTTCCTCAAATCCGAAGGACTCAGTGTGATATTCCCACCATTCCTGCTGAAGTTGTACATGTTCCGAAACCCATCATGTTTCGTCCTACTATCATACTGCCATGGCCTTTCTAACATAATGTGACAAGTACAAAATCACACCAAACCTCGTCAGTATATTTCTTACCAATCAAAAACTGTACTAGACACCGTTTGCTGACTTTCACTTCATTGCCGTTCTTCAACAACGATAGTTTATAGGGCTGCTGGTGCTCAACTATTTCAAAACCCAATATTTCTACCATCTTCGTGGAGACCACATTCTCACAACTACCACCATCAATGATCATGTTACAAACCTTTTCTTTGGCAGTACATCGGGTATGAAAGATGTTATGCTGCAGCCATGACTTTTCTTCTGATACAACCATATTTAGAACTGTTCTTCTTCTTGCTAATCTTCATACACAACACCCTGCTCGTTCTGAATGTCATCAGGTTCCTCTTCATATTCATCAAACATCAGTTCCAGGGCTTCCTCACTGAGTGCCACGCATTGCCTGTTTGGATAGCTTGCAGGAAAGTGTACAACATCTTGGCATTTAAAACAGCGCTTAGCCATCACTGCTCCTTAGCTAGTCCTACTACGCGGTCCTTTCTTGGCCACTAATTTACCCTTTTCTCCTTTAGTCTCAACCGTCGCCGTCGCCGTAGCTAAAGAGGATTGACTACCGGGTTTGTTCTAAAATCTGTTCAAATACCTTGACCCTGAACCACTGCTTTCCGTTTACACTGTCTTTCGACCTTCAGAGCTAGTCTACAAACATCTTCATATGACCAATACTGTTGCAATTGAACTACATCCGCAATTTCAACCTCAATCAGGCCAAAAATTGAGCCACCGTCTACTCATCTTCTTCGGCCACATCACATCTCATGCGCAGACTATCAAATTCCTCAATATATTATTCTACAGAAATCTCATGCTGCCTAACACTATGATATTCAATGAATGCTTTCTGCCGGTAATAAGTAGGCAAAAATTTTTTTCGCAACAATTTCTTCATCTTATCCCAAGTAGCAATTTTCGAGTTCCCCTCTCTCGCACGTTGCTTCTTAACATGTTAACACGATATTGACGCATGTTTTCTCAATTTAATCATAACAATTTTAACTTTCTACTCCTTAGTTAAGTCTCAAACATTAAAAATTCTTTCAACAGTATATAACCAATCTATAAACTCATCAGCATGAGCCTTACCTTCAAAATCGGGAATGTCGATTTTCATACCAAAATTTTGGAAAGAAGATTGTCTGCCAGGTCATTCTACTCGATTACAACCCTGGTTCAAAACTCCAAACGGATTGATGTCTTCAGCTTCATCTTCGTTTTCAATCACTGATTCGTCCCCTGCCTCAAACTGAAGGCCCAACCTAGCCTACGCTAGTTGTTGTTCCAAGACTTAGATCCTCCCTCTCAACTCTTCGTTTTCTCTATCTCGTAGGTCTTGTTTACGAGGCTATTCGTCTTCATCAACAACAACTCCACGATTCTATTTAGCCATTGGTGAAGGTAATCTTATGCTTTGATACCAATTGATGCAAAACAAATGTGAAAACAGGTTAAACAGAACAAAAGGTGGAAATTCGCGAAAACTGTCAAGTTTTCTGTATAGCGACGATCAATCAAAAATTAATCAAAATTTAACAACCCAAATCCGAAAACAATTGGCAAAATATATCCTAACCCTAGCAAAAAAGAAAAAAAAAACCCAACAAGATTACCAAAATGCCCCTAAAACTTAAAAAAACCCAAAAGTCTATCAAAATGATCCCGAATGGCGCAAAACTGCCTCAATCCATGGCAAAGCGATGGGTTTTGATCATTGGACTGTTTCCAATCATCCAACCAAATTTGAGCCAATTCCAAGCTCGGGCCACTTGATTTCTACTAATGGTTTTGGCTACCAAATCAACATCTTCTTCTGAGTGGTAAGGTGACAAATCAACAACATTAAAAGTACCTGACACATTTTACCTGCCCGACAAGTCAATCTTGTAGGCCTTATCGGTTATTTGTTCAAGCAGCTTGAATGGCCCATCTGCCCGAGGCTGCAACTTCCCAAACCTGCCTACCTGAAACCTCTCTTTTAAGAGCCGAATCCAAACCAGATCACCTTTTTTTAACACAACCCTCTTCCGATGATTACCAATCCGCTGTTTATACTGTAAATTTTGCTTGTTAATCCGAGCTCAAACTTGAGAATGCAACTCCTTGATTTGCCAAGCATGTTCCACTGCATCCAAACTGAATTGATTGTGCCGGTAATAGAGTAAGGTCCACTAGAGTAGTTGGATTGTGCCCATTGACAATCTCGAACGAGCTTCTCCCTGTCATCCGATTTACTGACCTATTCTATGCAACTTCAACTTGGGGTAGCACCAAATCCCATTGTCGTAGACTGTCACCAAAGGTGCGCAACAGATTGCCCAAGCTTCTATTCACCATTTCCGTCTGCCCATCTGTCTGAGGATGGTGAGGAGAACTAAACTATAGCTTGGTTCCCAAATATCACCAGTGAGTACACCAAAAGTGACAGATAAATTTCACTTCCCTATCAGACGTGATTGACTTAGGAACCCTTGCAGTTTGACAATCTCCTGTAAAAACAACCTAGCCACCTGTGAAACACCAAATGTTTTGTTGCAAGGAACAAAATGTGCCATCTTCGAAAATCTGTCAACTGCTACCAAGACCGAATCCTTATTTCTCTGTGCCACACTAATATCCTCCCAAGGTGCCACAGGCACAAGAAAAGAAAGATACAAACTAGCATTGTTACCCTTAGTTTTAGCAATATGACAGACCTTACAGCGCTGAACATAACAAATCACATCACGCTCTATCTGAGGCCAATAAAAATACTCACATACCAAGGCCAACATCATGTCAATCCCAAAATGCCCTGCTATGATGCTCATCAACAATTGCCACCCTTAACGAACGATCAGGGATACACAACCGAATCCCCCTAAACAGAAATCTATCCTAAATCATAAACAACTGTTATGGTTTTGTTTGACACTTCTCTCAAACACCTCTGAACTCTAGATCATCCCTGTACAAGTCAAAAAATGTATCGAAATCGAATACCTGGACTTGCATCGTATTCAACAAGGCATGTCTCCTGCTCAGCACATTTGCCACCCAATGCAGTACCCCTGCCTTGTGTTGGATGGAAAACTGAAAACTTGCAGAAACTCTACCCATTTCGCTTGTCTCGCATTCAGTTTGTGTACTCCATTAATGAATTTCAGGCCTCATGATCAGGGAACATAACGAACTCCTTGGACACAAGATAGTGTCTCCAATGTTCCAAAGTCTTCACAATCGCATAAAACTCATTGTCATACGTTCAGTACCTCTGCTTTGCCTCATTTAGCCTTTCACTGAAGAAAACTACAGGCCTGCCTCACTATCTCAACACTCCTCCAATACCCACTCCTAAAGCATCACAATGCACTTCGAAAATTTCAGAAAAATTAGGTAAAACCAATAAGAAGCTTGAATTACCTTTGTTTCAATAGTTGAAATGTCGAATCTGCCTCTGCAATCCATACAAAACCGCTCCCTTTCAAACAGTCTATCAAAGGTGTAAACACCGAATAGATGCCAGCCCATGGAAGTTGCAGACTTCAAACATTGTCTTTGACGTCTCCCAATTTAGAATAGCATCCACCTTCGCAGGATCCATCCGAATGCCACTACCTGACACAACAAAACCCAAAATTGTCCCAAGAAGTGACATTTTTTTACATTAACAAAAAGTTGCTGCTTCCTTAACACCTTAAACACTGACCTCAGGTGCTGCAGATGCTACTCAACTGAGACAATATAAATTAAGATGTCATCGAAATACACAAATACAAATCGGCCAATAAATGGATGAAACACCTTATTCATTAATCTCATGAAGGTACTACGAGCATTCGACAGTCCAAAAGGCATGACCATCATTCGTACAGCCCATCTCGTGTTTTAAACGTAGTCTTCCACTCCTCCCCTAGTCGAACCCAAATCTGGTGGTATCCGCTCGTCAAATCTGTCTTCGAAAAGACAGATGCCCCACGTAACTGGTCTATCAAATCATCAAATCGGGGAATAGGAAACCTGTACCGAATGGTTATCTTGTTCACTACTCGACTATTAATGCACATCCACCGAGCACCATCATTCCTTGGCACTAACAAAGCTGGCACTCCACAAGGGCTCATATTTCCTTGATTGCCCATTTTTCCATCAAATTGTGCACATGCCGCTATAGTTCCTCATGCTCCTTTAGACTCATGCAATAGGCTGCCTTATTAGGAATAACAGCACCAGGTATGAAGTCTATATAGTGCTGGATCTCCCTCATAGGTGGCAAACCCGAAGCCATCTCCAGTAGTATCATATCAATGAATTCCTACAACAATGGAGTAATTTGCTCAGGAAGCTCTGACAGGACTGTATTTTGTTCCAGAAAAACCAATGCAAAAATTTACAATCGCCTTGCTCATTTCCTCTCGAAATTCTACTATGGACAGTAGATTCTTTGTTGCTTCCTTCCTCAAATCTGAAGGACCTAGTGTGATATTCTCGCCATCCTTGTTGAATGTGTACGTGTTTCGACACCCATCATGTTTTGTCCCCCTATCGTACTGCCACAAGCATGCATAAGTACAATATCAAACCAGACCTCATCAGTATATTTCATACCAATAGAAAACTGTACAAGACACCGTTTGCTGACTATCACTTCGTTGCCCTTCTTCAACCATGACATTTTATAAGGCTACGAGTGCATAACTATTTCTAAACCCAATTTTTCTACCATCTTCGTGGAGACCACATTCTCACAACTACCGCCAAGAATGATCTTGTTACAAACCTTTCCTTTGGTAGTACTTCGGGTATGAATGATGTTATGCCACAGCCATGACTCCCTTTCTGCTATAGCCATATTTAGAACTCTTCTTCTTCTCCCTAATCTGCATACACAATATCCTCCTCGTTTTGAACGTCATCAAGTTCCACTACATATTCATCAAACACCGGTTCTAGGGCTTCCTCACTAAGTGTCACGAATTGCCTGTTTGGACAGTCTGCAACAAAGTGTCCAATACCTTGACATTTAAAACAACGACAAAAACAGCGCTTAGCCATCGCTGCTCCGTTGCCAGTCCCACTGTGCAATCCTTCCTTGGCCACTGATTTACCCTTTTCTCCTTTACATGCAGTCGCAGCAGCCGCCGCCGCCGCCACCCCCTTTGAAGAGGATTGACTACTAGGTTTGCTATGAAATCTATTAGAATACCAAGACCCCGAACCACTGTTTTTCTGTTTACACTGTCCTTCGACCATCAAAGCTAGTTTTCAAACATCTGCATATGACCAGTATTGTCGCAATTGAACTATATCCTCAATTTTGACCCTTACCAAAAATCGAGCCACCGTTTGCTCATCTTCTTCGGCCACATCACATCTCATAAGTAGATGATCAAATTCCTCAATATACTGTTCTACAGACAACTCACGCTGCTTAACACTATGATATTCAATGAACTCTTCCAGCAGGTAATGAGTAGGCAGAAATTTTTTTCGCAGCAATTTCTTCATCTTATCCCAAGTCGCACTTTTCGACTTCCCCTCTCTCACACATTGCTTCTTAACATGTTCCCACCATATTGACCCGTGTTCTCTCTATTTAATAGGAGCAATTTTAACCTACTGCTCCTCAATCAAGTCTTAAATATCAAATATTCTTTGAACAGTATGTAACCAATCTATTAACTCATCAGGGTGAGCCTTACCTTCAAAATCGGGAATCTCAATTTTCATACCAAAATTATGGAAAGAAGATTTCCTGTTAGGTCGTTTGGCTCGATTACGCTCCTGATTCAAAACCCCAAACGGATTAACGACTGCCCCCTCATCTTCGGTTTCAATCCCTGATTCCTTCCCTACCTCAAACTGAACGCCTAACCTAGCCGATGCCAGTTGCCATTCCAAGTCTTGGATCCGCCATCTCAGCTCTTCGTTTTCTCTCTCTCGTTGGTCTCGTTGACGAGGTTGTTTGTCTTTCACAACAATGACTCCAAGTCCCTTACCAGCACGATACCGTCCACTACCAACATGATTCTATTCAGCCATTGGTGAAGGCAATAGGATGCTCTAACACCAATTGAAGCAAAACAGACGCGAAAACAATCTAAACAGAAGAAAAGATAGGAATTCACAAAAACTATCAAGTTTTCTGTATAGTGACAATTAGTCAAAAATTAATCAAAATTCAAAAACCCTAATCTGAAAACAATTGGCAAAATATATCCCAACCCTAGCCAAGCATTAAAAAAACAACAAAATTACCAAAATACCCCTAAAACATAAAAAGGCCCTAAAGTCCATCAAAACGATCCCGGATGGCCCAAAATAGCCTCAGTCCATGGCAAAGCAATGGGTTTTGATCATTGTTCCAATCATCCAACCATATTTGAGCCTATTCCAAACTCAGGCCACTTGATTTCTACTAACACTTTTGGCCTTGCATCATCCTCCCCGGTTAGGAAAAGATTCACCCACTAATCTAACTTGCCCTTACTGACTGCATCAACTATCGAATCATTGTCTTCTTTTGAAAGGAAAGGTAACAAATCAACAACATTAAAAGTACCTGACACATTGTACTTGCTCGGCAAGTTAATCTTGTAGGCATTTTTGTCTATTCGTTCAAGCACCTTGAAAGGCCCATCTACGTGAGGCTACAACTTCCAAAACTTGCCTGCAACTTCCACACCAGATCACCTATTTTTAACATAACCTTCTTCTAATGCTTATCAATCCACTACTTATATTGTAAATTTTGCTGGTTAATCCAAGCTCGATCCTGATAATGTAGCTCCTTGATCTGCCTGGCACGTACATATGCATCCGAATTGGACTGACTGTGAACCGATAATGGAGTAAGGTCTAGCGGAGTAGTTGGATTGCGCCCATAGACAATCTCAAATGGACTTCTTCCTATCATCCGATTTACTGACCTATTATATGCAAATTCAGCCTAGGGCAGCACCAAATCCCACTACCGTGGACTGCCACCAAGCAATCTACGCAACAGATTGCCAAAGCTTCTGTTCACCAATTCTATTTACCCATCTATTTGAGGATGGTGAGAAGAACTAAACTATAGCTTGCTTCCCAAATATCGCCAGAGAGTACACAAAAAATTAACTGACAAATTTCACATCCCTGTCAGACGTGATCGACTTAGGAACCCCATGCAGTTTAACAATCTCCTGTAAAAACAGCCTAGCCACCCATGAAGAATCAAATGTTTAGTTGCACGGAACAACATGTGCCATCTTCGAAAATCTGTCAACCACTACCATGACAAAATCCTTATTCCTTTGTGTCCTCAATAGCCCCAAAACAATGTCCTCACTAATATCCGCCCAAGGTGCCACTGGCACGGGTAAAGGCAGATACAAACCAGTATTCTTACCCTTAGTTTTAGCAATATGACAGAAATTACATCGTTGAACGCAACGAACCGCGTCACGCTCCATCCAAGGCCAATAAAAATGCTCACGTACCAAGGCTAAAGTCTTGTCCAGCTCAAAATGCCCTGCTAAACTGCCAGCATGATTCTCATCAACAATTGCCGGACTCAACGAACAATCAGGGATACACAACCGATTCCCAATAAACACAAATTTGCCCTGAATCATAAATAACTGTTGCGGTTCTGTTTGACACTTCTCCCATACACCCCTGAACTCTGAATCATCCTTGTACAAGTTACAAAATGTATCAAAAACCAATACGTGGACTTGCATCGTATTCAACAAGGCATGTCTCCTGCTCTGCCCATCTGCCACCCCATTTAGTACGCTTGCCTTGTGTTGGATGGAAAAACTGAAAGCTTGTCGAAACTCTACCCATTTTGCTTGTCTCACATTCAATTTGTGTTCTCCATTAATGAATTTCAAAGCCTCATGATTATAAAACAGAACGAACTCCTTGGACATAAGATAATGCCTCTAATGTTCCAAACTCCTCACAATCGCATAAAACTGCTTGTCATACGATTAGTACCTCTGCTTTGCCTCATTTAGCTTTTCACTGAAAAAAGCTACAGGCCTGCTTCACAGACTCAACTCTCCTCCAATACCCATTCCTAAAGCATCACAATGCACTTCGAAAAATTCAAAAAAATTAGGTAAAACCAATACAGGAGCTTCGGTTACCTTTTGTTTCAATAGCTGAAAAGCTAAATCTGCCTCTGCAGTCCATATGAAACAACTCCCTTTCAAACAGTCTATCAAAGGTGCAATAATGGAGCTGAAACACCAAATAAATAGCCGGTAGAAAGAAGCCAACCCATGGAAGCTACGGATGTCAAACATTGCCTTCGGTGTCTCCCAATTTAGAATAGCATCCACCTTTGCAAGATCCATCTGAATGCCACTGCATGATACAACATAACCCAAAAATGTCACTTGATCAGTCAAGGAGTGACTTTTTTTTGCATTAACAAATGGCTGCTGCTTCCTTAACACCTCAAACACTATCCTCAGGTGCTGCAGATGCTGCTCAAGTGAGACACTATAAATTAAGATGTCATCGAAATACGCAAATACAAATCGGCCAATAAATGGATGAAACACATGATTCATTAATCTTATGAAGGTACTGGGCGCATTCGACAGTTCGTAAGGCATGACCATCCATTCGTACAGCCCATCTTGAGTCTTAAACGTGGTCTTCCACTCGTCCCCTGATCGGACCCGAATCTGGCAGTATCCGCTCCTCAAATCTATCTTCGAAAAGACAGATGCCCCACGCAATTGGTGTATCAAATCATCAAATTGGCGAATTGGAAACCTGTACCTGATGGTTATCCTGTTCACTGCTTGACTGTCAATACACATCCACCAAGAACTAACTTTCTTAGACACTAACAAAGCTGGCACTGCACAAGGACTCATACTTTCTCAGATTACCCATTTTTCCCTGAATTAGTGCACCACCCGCCATAGTTCCTCATGCTTACTCATGCTATAGGCTGCCTTATTAGGAATAATAGCATCAGGCATGAAGTCTATATACTGCTAGATGTCCCTCATTTGTGGCAAACTCGAAGGCATCTCTTCTAATATCACATCGGCAAATTCCTATTGCAATGGAGTAATTTGCCCAGGAAGCTCTGACTGGACTACATTTTGTTCCAGAACAACCAATGTAAAAATTTTTAGTTGCCTTGCTCGTTTCCTCACGAAATTCTCCTCGGGACAACAGATTCTTCATTGCTTCCTTACTCAAATCCAAAGGACCCAATGATATTCTCACTATCCTTGATGAAGGTGCATGTGTTCCGAATCCCGTCATGTTTCGTCCTCCTATCATACTACCACAGCCTTCCTAGCATAATATGACAAGCATCCATAGGTACAACATCACACCAGACCTCATCAATATATTTCTTACCAATCAAAAACTGTACCTGACACTATTTGCTGACTTTCACTTCGTTGCCCTTCTTCAACCACGACGGTTCATAGGGCTGCGGGTGTTCAAGTGTTTCTAAACCCATTTTTGCTACCATCTTCGTGAAGACCACATTCTCACAACTACTGCCATCAATGACCATGTTACAAACCTTTCCTTCGGTAATACATCGGGTATGAAAGATGTTATGCCGCAGCCATGACTCTTCTTCTGCTACAGCCACATTTAGAACTCTTCTTCTTCTCCCTAATCTGCATACAGAATGCCCTCCCCGTTCTGAACGTCATCAGGTTCCTCTTCATATTCATCAAACACCAATTCCAGGGCTTCCTCACTAAGTGTCACGAATTTCCTGTTTGGACAGTCTGCAGCAAAGTGTCCAATACCTTGACATTTAAAACAGCGCTTAACCGTCACTACTTTTTTGCCAGTCCCACTGTGCGATCCTTCCTTGGCCACTGATTTACCCTTTTCTCCTTCACTCACCGCCACTGCTGTCGCCACCACTAAAGAGGATTGACTATTGGGTTTGCTTTGAAATCTGTTCAGATACCTAGACCCTGAACCACTGTTTTTCCATTTACACTGTCCTCTGACCTTCAGAGCTAGTCTGGAAGCATCTTCATATGACCAATATTGCTGCAATCGAACTACATCCGCAATTTTGACCCTTAATCCTACCAAAAACCGAGCCACCGTCTGCTCATCTTCTTCGGCCACATCACATCTCACACGCAGACAATCAAATTCCATAATATAGTTCTATAGACAACTCATCCTGCTTAACACTGTGATATTAATGAACGCTTCCTGCCGATGATGAGTGGGCAAAAATTTTTTTCACAGCAATTTCTTCATCTTATCCCAAGTAACAATTTTGGACTTCCGCTCTCTCCC
The DNA here is from genome assembly GCA_028571225.1 of Parsonsia alboflavescens. Lineage (NCBI taxonomy): Eukaryota > Viridiplantae > Streptophyta > Magnoliopsida > Gentianales > Apocynaceae > Parsonsia > Parsonsia alboflavescens. The sequence continues at coordinate 6,469 of JAOXNR010042690.1, read as the reverse complement.
ACCATATTGATGCAAGTTTTCTCAATTTAATCGCAACAATTTTAACCTTCTGCTCCTCAATCAAGTCTCGAATATAAAAAATTCTTTCAACAGTATGCAACCAATCTATATACTCATCAGGATGAGCCTTACCTTCAAAATCGGGAATCTTGATTTTAATACTAAAATTTTGAAAAGAAGATTGTCTGTCAGGTCATTCTGCTTGATTACACCCCCTGTTCGAAACCCCAAACGGATTAACGTCTTCCCTCTCATTTTCGGTTTCAATCTCTAATTCCTCCCCTGCCTCAAACTGAACTCCCATTGCCGTTTCAAGTCTTGGATCCGCCCTCTCAGCTCTTCGTTTTCTCTGTCTTGTAGGTGGCGTTGACGAGGTTGTTTGTCTTCCTCACCAACGACTCCAAGTCCCCTTACAGCACGATGTCATCCATGACCAACACGATTTTGTTCAGTCGTTGGTGAAAGCAACCTGATGCTCTGATACCAATTGATGCAAAACAGATGCGAAAACAGGCTAAATAGAAGAAAAGGTGGGAATTCGCAAAAGCTGTCAAGTTTTCTGCATAACGAGAATCAGTCGAAAATTAATCAAAATTCAACCCTAATCCAAAAACAATTGCCAAAATATATCCTAACCCTAGCCAAACCTTAAAAAAAAAAAGAGGAAAACAACAAAATTACCAAAATATCCCTAAAACATAAAAAAACCCAAAAGTCCATCAAAATGATCCCAAATGATCCAAAACTGCCTCAGTCCATGGCAAAGCAATGGGGTTTGATCATTGGGCCTTTTCTAATCATCCAGCCAAATTTGAACACATTCCGAACTCGGGCCACTTGATTTATACTAACGCTGATGGCCTTTTGACGTCTCTACTACCATTACTTTATTTTTTTTTTTCTTATCAATGAGAAGTCTTGGAGTGAAAAGTGCATTTTTGTCCATCTCAGGTCGATTTTGCTTCACTAGACGCGGGATTAGCAATGTACACGGGCAATGTTTGTGTCTGCCGTTGACATGAATGGAGAGATCTTACAATCAAGAATAGCAAAAGCTTCTGTGGGGGCTAGGGTTAGAAAGTTGGTCAACCGCCAAAAATGAAATATTGTATTAGTGTTTTAGAAGTATAACTGAATTTTATTTTGTATTAAAAAAAGGTTCTAAATATTAAAAAAAGTTAAATTAATAAAAATTTATACTTTGAATCTTTATGTAGTGTTTTTAACCATCTCTATTTAGAATTAAATATTTCATTATGATTTTGAAAAATTTTATTGGAAGAATATGACTTATTTATTTTAAACATTAAAATTACTTCTTTTATAAAAAATTTAACTAACTTACAGAATTAGATATTCATTTTTATACAATCAAAAATAAAATCCAAACATTCAATTTTAAACAAAAGAAGTAAAACTTATTCAATATTTATACATAAATTTTATACAATATTATAATGAATAATTAAATTTATTATTTAAAATATTTTGACATTGTTGAAACTATTCAAACATTAATCTATACATTTTTTAAAAAATGAAATTATAGTGATTTTTTTAAAATAAAAAAAAGGGGTAATAATTTCTAGCACCCCTTAACTTTCCCAAAATCTAGTTTTAATACAAAAACTATGAATCGTCTGGTTTTGGCACGCCAATAATAAAAATGTATAAAAAAAAGGTAATTCCGTCCATTTTGGACATTAAACCCTAACGGAAGGGCTCCATGTGCTACTCAAGTGCCGATTTCCAGGGGTATTTTGGACTTTCAATTTTTTCTCTCTCTTTTTTCCCTCTTCTTCCTCTTCTCCTGCACCAGATCTGTTCCTCCCGCTTCGAATCTGGTTTTTTCTTTTCTTTTCTACCATTTCTGGCTATTTTGAACAAATGGCTTATCAGTGGCAGCCTTCAACCTCCCTCACTCTAACGATTCTCCTCCTCTTCTACGACGTAACCTGTGGTCGTTTCATCATTGATTGTTCAGATTTGGTCTCTGAATTTGTACTCAATCAAAGAAGATCTTCACAGTTTATTTCGTTATTTGTAGTTAAGGAGTGTGAACAGATTTATGGATTCTTCCTTTGCACCAACACTGTCCAGGGGAATTTGTTTTTGATTATCCTTTATGGTTACTTTATGTTCCTTGCTGCTACGTATTTGTCAAATGGAAGTGAGCTTTTACTTGAAATTCACAATCCAGGAATTATCGGTGGACTCCTTCGTCCTGTAATTGGCACTCTTCTGAATGCCATGCACATTCTTGGTAAGGATTGTTCCTATTTGAAAATTTTACCACAAAAGGCGATTTCTCCTTCAAAAAATTCTTGAAAGGTATGTTGTTGACCTTTTTAGAAAGTTCCATTCAATTTAAACTTGTGATGACTATATGATGTTGACCTCCCGATGTGATTCTTGATGGATGAAGGTTTTTGGATTCACACATTCAAAAATCAATCAAAGAAGAAGGATTCATCAAAGGTTTAAGGGTAATTAGACTGACCTTTGTCATTGATTCTACAACCAATCTCTTGATTTGGTGACCTCACCCCAAAGTGATTAAATGCCTTCAATGCCCCAAAGTTAGAGTTTCTGAAAGGGTTTCTTTTTTTTGAAATTGTTGCCATCGCATAGTTCATCAGGGGGGTACTGTTCACCATCACTATTCCGACTTATTGTTCACCGTTACTGTTCATCGGTTTACTATTCATCATACTGTTCACCCTTTTTTTTACTCTTCATTGCATTTACTGTTCATTCGAACTAAAAATTGCAATTTTTCCATCAATTTACTATTCATCATACAGTTCACCCTTTTTTTTTACTGTTCATTGCATTTACTGTTCATCCGAACTAAAAGTTACAATTTTTTATTAGATTTCTTACAAAATTCCTTAATCCTCAACCCACCAAATTTGCCTGCATCAATTGGTGTCAGAGCGAAGATCCACGATCTCTGGAGGGAGTCTCGAACAAACCCTAGCCACCATGCAACTAGATAGGGAAGAACGATGGCACGTGATGCAACTGAAGCAAGAAATCAGGGACAAGCGGATACAAACCCTCATGGAGATGGTGCTACGATCAGCTATCCAACAACCGACAAATTAGCCTGAACCAGCCGATAGACACAATAGAGAAGATGACAATGGCAAGGAGGAACAAGAAGCACCACCAAGGGAGCTGTTTCTGAGCATTGTTCCGAGAGACCAAGAATGCGAATCAAGCTTTCAACATCAACAAAAGCTCAAGAATTCACCTCACTCTATCCCCCTTATCGTCAGGAACCTCTACCTGAAAAAGGGGCCATTTTAGGCTATTCTATAGTGCTAGAATATTAGGGTTCTCATGTCACTTATGAGTTTCCAAGAATGGAACCCCTTGACATGAATTCAGGATCCACTCCAACCGCATCAGTTGCAGAATCTTTTTCTGAGTCTAGAAGATCTGCTGTTGTTGATGTTCTTCCTGTGATAGAACCTATCCCTTTCCTAGTATCTCATGTAGCTAGGGTGACAAGTCCACCTGATCAGAGTTCAAGACTATTAATTAGTTCAGAGTCTGTAGTGACAGACGGATACAAACCCTAATGGAGATGGTGCTACGATCGGCTATCCAATAACCTGTAGATCAGAACCAGTCGGTAGACACAATAGAGAAGATGACGATGGCAAGAAGGAACAAAAACCACCACCAAGGGAGCTATTTCTGAGGATTGTTCCGAGAGACCAGGAATGCGAACCAAGCTTTCAACATCAACAAAAATCTACATCAGCTCAAGAATTCACCTCACTCTATCCCCTTTATCATCAGGAACCTCTAATTGAAAAAGGGGCCATTTTAGGCTATTCTATAGTGCTAGAGTATGAGGGTCCTCATGTCACTTATGAGTTTCCAAGAGTGGAACCCCTTGACATGAATTCAGGATCCACTCCAACCGTATCAGTTGCAGAATCTTTTTCAGAGTCTAGAATATCTGCTGTTGTTGATGTTCCCCATGTGATAGAACCTATCCCTTTGCTAGTATCTCGTGTTGCTAGGGTGACAAGTCCACCTTATCAGAGTCCAAGACTATTAAGGAGTTCAGAGTTTGTAATATATGTTTTGCAAGATCTCGATCTTTCATCTGCTTCCCTTTCAACATCACCCGTGTCTATACTTAATCCTTCAAATGGTGCTCCAAAATAATCAGCTAATGAAGGAATTAGAACACAAATGGTTACCTTCAATACCCTTGAAAGATCTGAGAGGAAAACAGCAGAGTCCGAAAAGCAGGTTTTCCCTGAGTATGTTGCTATCTCCAAGGAAAACAAAAAGAAAAAGGAAAGAGTCTGTTATAGATGTGGAAACGGATCATATGCGGCATACAAGGAACATGCTGACCAGACTCGACCCGATGTTCCGTTTGACATTGTTGATTTTAATTGGGTTTCACTTACCAAGGATCAATTTCCTACATGTGACTACCACAAGATCAGGGATAGGAAATTTGGTCCTTGTCGGATCCTGGAGAAGTTGGGACGCAATGCTTACAAACTGGAGCTACCAGATGGTTACATTATCTCTAATGTATTCAATGTGCAACATGTTTCTCGTTTCCATGGAGACAAGAGAGCTTGAGGACAAGCTCTCTTCAAGAGGGGGAGTCTAGCGCAAAACAAGTAGACGAGCAAGATTAAGATTGTTTAATAATTTTATTTCCTTAATTAGATAGAATTTTATTTAGAAACTTGTTTTATTTTTTTATTGTTTTCTTCCTGATTTTTATTTCCTAGTCTAATTAGGAACAAAGAACTTAGCTATTAGTAGTTTACTTGGTTTCTATTTCTTTCCTAGTGAACTCTAGGTTTCATTCTTTCATTCTTCGTTCTTTAAGTACTTTAGATTAAAGTTTGATTATAAGAGAAGAACCCAATTTTTTTCGTTGTCTTGACCTCTGATGAGATCAGAAGTTAGATTATTGAAAAGTTTCAAACTTTGACAGGTTATCCAAAGTTTGAATTTCCAAAAGTTTTTTTTTTTTTTTTTTTTGAAATTGTTGCTTCCGCACTATTCATCAGGGGTACTGTTCACCATCACTGTTCCGATGTATTGTTCACCATCACTATTCATTGATTTACTATTCATCATACTATTCACCCTTTTTTTTACTGTTCATCGCATTTACTATTCATCCGAACTAAAAGTTATGATGTTTCTTAAGTTCTTATTATTAGATTTCTTATAGAATTCCTTAATCCTCAACCCACCACATCTGCCTGCTTCAATTTGGTATTGAGAGTTTCTGTACCCAAGGATCTTTGTACTTAAGTGCATTTAACGGTTCACAAAGGGTAGGGTAAGGTTAGAACTCTATGAGTAGGTGATCACCTTTGTCAATAGGCGATCTATAGTTCTGATCGGTGTTGTGATAGGCTATCAAGGAGTGGTCTTACCGTTGGAGATGAGGTAGTTGTACACTTGAGGTCGAGGGTTTTATGTTTCATTAAAATCAGTGATAATATCCGTGAGATCACCTTATACTCTCTTTATATATAGTGGATAGGTTCATGGTTGTTTTTCAACCTCAAGTTTTTCCTAATTTGGGTTTCTCATAAAAAATTTTCTTGTCTTCTTTATTATTTTCTTTTATTTTTTTAAAATATTCGATCCTTGCAGTTTTCCATATTGTTGAATCCCGATCTTTATTGTAAGATTAGATTCCATTGGAAATTTAGACGTTATTGTTGAAGTCAACCCCAAATCTCCATCTATAGCAATGCCAAAATCAAGATGTATTTTAATCACCTTTCTGTGGTTTTTGCTATTATTAATTGTTACAATGATTTAGGGTTTTTGGATATAACAGTCGTAGAAGAGGCTCCGGGGTTTGGGAAAGACAAATAAGCATGTCCCTGTTTTTGGCACTCAAGGAAATGGTAGGATTTCATATTCATTTCTACATGTCTATACTGTCAGATCGAAGTACCTGAAAAAGGTCTATACTTTGCTATTCTATCCCGACCTACTATATGAACTCTCTATTTTCCTTTCAAGTGACTAGATAAAATAGATACTTTGGGTAGTGAAACTAGATGAGATGTGCAAACAATGGAAAGAACAGATTTCCTTCAACTTCGACGCTAGTTTTAAATGTGAATATTACAGCTACCATTCCTAGTTGTTGCAGTGTTTTAATAGTAAATCATATGTTTTGAAAGATTTAAACTTTTACCTTTGAGTCATTGAAATTTTTTACTTTATTTATTTTTTGGGGAAGCTTTTGTGTGGTCATAAATATATTGATTTAATTGCACTACTACGTGATCATTTTGGTTTGGGCTTTAGTATTAGAGGTTTAGAATTTATGAAGATAACCTTACGAGTTTTGTTGTGTTATGTTGTCGAGCTCATAATTAGGATTTTAAGCCTAACGTGGGTCTGGATTATGATAATGTTGTAATATAACTTGTAAATTAAAAAATGTTTGTGT
>JAOXNR010042679.1:0-19552 GCA_028571225.1 Parsonsia alboflavescens | reverse complement strand
TGGAATGAAAATTTTAATATCCACCCCCACCCCCCAAAAAAAAACCCTTTAAGTATATTTAGTTATTTAATAATATTTTTGAAGATAAAGAGTTTTTTTTTTTAGAATCCCCTTAATATATCATTTAATTTTTTTAAAACTTATTATAATATTTTTTTTTATTCTATCGGTTAAATAAACTAATACTAATCTTATATTTTATTTATATTAGTTATTTGTATTATACAATAGTTTTAGAATCCCAACAAAAAATTACTAAAAATAGAGTTAATATCATGTGGACCGGATGAGAATATATACTATACTTGATTTTAGCCAAAAGGCCGAGAAAAGTATAAGTTCTCTTGTGTTGGGCCTCCTCCTTTTATATGATCTTCAATCCTCTCTTGTTTCATATACTGAAAAATGTGGGAGAAGGCTATGAGTTTTTCAAATATTTCTGTGTTATTATTATTATTATTATTTTGCTAGGACTCTCTCTCGTTATTATCTTTTTTCTTGAAATATTTTAATGTTTATCTGGTTAGAGAGAAAAAATAACCATTTTTGTGTTATTATATTATTATTTTGCTTAGACTCTCTCATGATTATCTCTTTTCCTTTGCTGGGATTCTCTCTATTTATAATATATTTTCCTAAAATATTTTAACGTTTATCTTGTTAGAGAGAGAAAATAATCGACTTGGACATGGATAAACTTTGTCATAAGCATTCAGATCATGACACTTGGCAGCTTCTCGTGCTTTGGAGATTACTTTTATATATTAATACAAATAATGACTCCTCAAATCCCAATTTGTATATAAATAAAGTATTATAGCCAATTTTCTTTAAGATACAATATTACGTTTCCTGCTAGTAATATTTGCATGCAATGTAATCTACTGATGCTGACCTATTAGTCCCAGCGTGCCGCTCAGGCAAATGATTTGTCTTGCTCTATAGGTCAAGTCAAGCCTAGGTGTAATACGTCATTAGACATAATATAAATATAGATATATATATATATATAAATTTTTATATTTATTTATTTATATGAGAGTTGTCTCAATAATTAATGTCAATATCAATGGAGTTCTTCCAAGTCCATTGCAGGTTGATTTAGTTTTCTAGTAGAAATTCGCAAAAATACCCAAATTGAATCGGGTATTTCAATTATATCTAATTTCTCTAAACATTTCAATTGTACCTATTTTGTCAAAATGATTTCCAGTGTATACCCAAATTGGTATGAATACCTAATTTGCAAAAAGAGAACCGTTGACCCAATTAAAAAGACTCATTTACCCCTCATTCAATCAATCTTCCCCAAAGCCGCTAGGGAATTCCAATGCATACCCATTGTTCCGTCTCTCCTTAGTTACAATCCAATTGTCCTCCTCTCCCAGCCCATTTCTTCAAGCTCACCGATGCTAGAGAATTTTTACTAGAGTAACGCTGAAACAACAATCCCCCATCTAAGCTATTCAATATTACCCTTTTATAGCTTCTGTGAGAGTGCCGTTGTCGGAGAAGAAGAAGTTAGACCGTTGCAAAAAAGAAAAAGTTAGACCATCACCTTCGCAATTTGATATCCTCTGCTACGGGTAAGTTTCCTTTGCCTCGTTTAAAATTTTTTCCCCTCCATAATCATTGAACATTGAAATGGTTGCGCTGTGATCATGTATGAGTTTGTTTTGTGTGATTATTCTATCATCTTTTTTTAAAAAAAGAAAAAAAAAATTTTTATGCTTCTGAATTGGAAATGTTTAATTGTCATATATGCTTCGGTTTTTACTTCTTCCTTTTTTATTTTAATGAATTTTGTTGATAATTGAGGTATGTGGAGCCTATTAAAAGGCATATTTGTGGGATAAACGATCGAGAAAGGTTGGAATTAGAGTTTGGAATTGGGAAGTAGACTTTCTGGATTGAAATGGTGGGAGGTTGGGATAATCCCTCCAAAGATCGAAATTATTAGTTTGAAGATCGGGATCGTTTGGCCGAGAGTCTTTTATAAAGTGGTCGACGGTAGGGATAAAATTCCCCAAGGTCGAAAAACTGGCCTTGGGGAATTTTATCCGTACCTTCGGATGGTAATTAAATTATTATTGTTATTTTAAATTAATAATAATAATATTATTATTATTATTATAAAATTTTAAATAAAAATAAAAATTTATATTATTAAATTTGAAATTAAATAAAAATTAATTTGATTAAATTTCAAATTAAATAAAAATTAATTTGATTAAATTTCAAATTAAATAATAATTATTATTATTATTTAAAGTTAAATAAAAATTAGTATTATTATTATGAAAATAATTAAAAATTACTTTTAATATTATTATTATTAAATTATAGCTATACTTTACAATGATTTATTCCAATGTAGTTTATATTATCAATGTATAATATAATTTAATTATACAATTCACTTTAATACTTAAAATTTTATAATGATTATCCTATCTTATTTTTTTATTTTATAAATAAAACTACATGTACTTTATATTAAGAAAGTAAAAGAATATTATTATAGTGACTCCACCCATGCCTATCAACTAAGAATAATAATAATAAGTTATAACTATAAAATAATTTAATATTAAAATGAATTATTGGTCTATTAAGGAGTCAAACTATATCCTTTTGACCATTTTGCTCCCTAAAGTAGTTTTTGGCTTGTTTAGTCCTTAAACTATTTTACCGATTGACCATTTTGATCCTTTTGAACGGAATGTTAAAAAAAGTTACCGAAATTTTGAGTCAATGATAAGTTGATTAAAATGGGGAGGTTATTTTTATCATTTCACGATTCATAAAAAAATAATAATAATAATAATAAAAACTATCAGTCGACACTGTTCAGATTCTCCGACTGGCAGAATTTTTTTTTTTTTCAGTCCGAATGGCAGCGGGTGACTTTAGGCACTAGAATGTAATCCAATTAGCCACATAAAATCCCAAAATCCAGTAGCATACCCCACCAAGAATTGACGGTAAAAAGACAATAGAAATGGTTCATAACACCTAAAACAATAGATCTGGACAATTGAGGTGCTACACGGCTAGTTGAATTATAACCCAAGTCTGAAATCTACACACTCAAACTTGAATTGTAGAACGAACTTCCAGCCATAATCCAAATTATCATCCTCCCAAAAAACCATAACTCTTATTAATCTATATACGCACCTAAATCGGCAAGCAAAGAAGAACTAAAGTTACGGGTAGTTCCGAAGCCAAACAAAGGAAAGAACAAGGACTCCAGCAGCTACTTCTATTTCCCCAATCAACCATATTTCTAACCACCAATTAAACTTCTAATTCCCACAGTTCATCTTCTCCGGCTGGCAGTTTCTTGGTTTTTTTTTTTTTATTAAATGAATAATGAAATGACGAAAATGCCCTTCCCCTTTTGGTAAACTCACCGTTGACTCAAAATTTCGGTGACTTTTGAACATTCCAGTCAAAAGGACTAAAATAGCCTACCGATAAATAATTTAAGGACTAAACAGGTCAAAAAAATACTTTAGGGACCAAAATGATCAAAAGGGTATAGTTTGAGTCCTTCATAGGCCAAATATTCATATTAAAATACTCTGGGTAAAGTTTTATACAATGGTTTTAAATAATAAATTGTTATAGATTTTTCTGTAAAATATTATGTTTAGGATTTAAATAATACTTCCATGCGATAACAAATTTTTTGGAGCCTATTTATTTTTTGTACTTAGGAATAAATAAAGCTAAGTTTAATTTAACGACAATCTAACTAATTTTTGTCTTTTTTTTTTTCATTGTAAAGATGTGGACACTGATAGAGGGAGATGGACTTACCAACATAGTCTTATTATTCCGGTTGGTAAAACTATCGTCTATTAATTGTCATTGTAAGTATTCATAGATAGTCAAAGTGATTGACTTGGTGAGACTCCACAGGATAGAGGAGCGATTCAAGAGGGGACTTTCGGACATATGTTGGTCCTACCCCATTATTCAGGGTATTTTTACACCCGTGATGCATTTCATACTCTTAGACAAGAGGCTCATTTTTGTGATACTTGTCCCGATGAGATGTGGTTCCATATCGGAGGTAGATTATATTGATTAGGGCCTCAGGAGTACGCCCTGATTACTGGACTTCGATTTGGCCTAATGCATGTTAAGATTATAAAGTGGGAGTAGACGAGCACCTCATCATATGAGCAGTTATTGGGGACCCATCTACTGACCCCGACAAGGGCATTGGATAAGTTTAAGGAGAAGGAGTTGAGATCTCCATAGCATGGTGATGTCCTCAGACTCGCTTAGGGCATCATCATCGGATACTGAATGCTAAAACGTGAGTCTTCAGTAGTGATTCTGTATTACGTGTGGAGCATCCTCGAAGATCTGGAAACAGCTAAGGTATTTCCTTAGGGCACAATCGGGTGAAGCATGACATAATATTGCCTCCAAAGAGCTGTTGATGGTGAGTCTCGAGCGCAGAAGAGGTAATCAAACGACAATGCCTGGGTGATACTGGTAGGGCATCCAATCTCACTTATAATTGCATAACAATGACATTGTCAAAATTTATTGATGTTTTTTCTTTCAATTCAGTTGTGGATGTACATCCACTTCCCATCCTTGTGCTAGTATTTGTGCTTTGATGCTCGACCGGGAGCTTCTTCACCCGGTGCTACACGGCACCCAAGGTGCCTTCTTCTCCAGAGTTCGATTCAATCCACTTTAAAAAGTGAAGTGGCATGGTTTATTGGATGCGGTAAACAGCCAACCTACCCACTTGTTTTTTTTTTTTTTAAATGAAATCAATCTTTCATAAATTAAATTACAATGTACAGATTCATCACTACACATTGAGCAAGATAAGCAACAGATGCTGTATTGGACTGATTTTGACGGCCCCCCTTGTATTCCACCTATTTGTTGGGGGACTTTGAAGCCCAGATCATTTTGGTTTGTCCGACATCAGCCACATCCCTCTTCGATTATAGAGGTTAGTCTAATGATATTTGAATTAGTAAATTATAAATTAAATAGTCTAATTTATTGTGTCTGACGTTTTATAACTGTTTTTTTTTTAGTCACCTGGTCCGATGGCTAGGGATGACTAGATCCCTGAGGAGAGGAGGAGCATTTTGAGGAGCGACCTCTCTCCCCTATGAGATTGGAGGATATGGTGCAGAGGAAGACCACCACCAAATATGTATCTGTTCTTATTTTATTAAATCAAGCATTAAATCTCAGTAGGTAGTTCATATAATTTCTGTTTAAAGTTATAGTATACTCTCAAGAGTGTTGAGAGACCCTCTCGTTCTGGTCCTAATGCCGACCACATGATGGCCCAACTCAGGACTTTATTGTCAAAGTATGAGGGGCGGGCCAGAGCCCGATTGGTCAAGCACCAGAAATGGGTCAGTGCTCGATTGGTGAAGCATGAGCAGCTGGCCCTCGCTCGGCACATTGCTGTCCTATAGCACTTCTTCGGGATCGAGAAGCACCTTTATGAGTGGAGGGGCTACCTCGGGATGGGGGTGAGACTCCTTGGTCATCTCCTCCGGGCTCTGCGCCACCTTCAGGAAGGCCTATGGAGGAAATTCACAGGGACAGTCTTTCGATTTAGAGCCTCATCCAAGATTTTCATACACCTCCTCATTAACACCAGTTTAGTCTATGCTCTCTAATTTATGTTCGTTAAATAGAGTCATTTAGTTATTGATTATATCTTAATCGTTATTATTATTATTATTATTTATGAAATTAGCAAGAGCAAATGATGGGTGGTAGGCAAGATGCAGATCCACTAGTCCCGATTGTGGTCCACCCTACCCCAGGTTAGTTTAAACATCTCTCTAGTTCTTAATATTTCATATTTACATAAATTATTGTAGTTAGTTATTTTATTTATAGATGGTTAATTTATTTTAATTAACAGCCACATGAGGGTGTTAGTGAGAGGGAGTATGCAAATCCATCCGCTCCGGTTGTGGTCCACGCTATCCCCAGGTTAGTTTAAGCATCTCTCTATTTCTTAATATTTCATATTTATTTAAATTAACGTAGTTAGTTATTTTAGTTATAAATGGTTAATTTATTTTAAATAATTGCCATAGGGGGTGTTAGTGAAAGGGAGGATAGATTAGCTGCACCGACTATTGTTGTATCTGACCTTGTCATTTATGTGAGTCACGACCTTATTTGTTAAGTTAATTTGTAATTTTATTTATTTCATATTTATAGATCGTATTTAGTTTTTAATTTATTTTTATTAAGTTTTAAATATTTGGACTTTAAATTATTTCAGGAGGGAGGATGTGCAGTTTGAACCAAGGTCTGGGTTGCAAGCCTTATGTCACCCTTCACGGACCCCTCTCATCACATTGATTCTGGGGTGATAAAGCCTAGAACGAAAGGGAGAAAGTCAGGTCGGATAGTGGACCCTCCAGTAGAAGATTATTGGAGGCTCTTGGATACTTCCTACGCTACAGGGGAATTAGAGTGATATTTATTTTAATTCCATAAATATAATATAGTTTAATCCATAATTAAGTTTATGTGATTTTGTTTTTTATCTGATAGAATTTATTTTATTTTAATATTTTCATTTATTTTTTATATTATTATTATTAAATTTAAAATTAAACAAAAATTATTATTATTATTATTATTAAATTTTAATTTAAATATAAATAACTATTACTCTGTGTCTTTTTAAGTTATGTTAGGTTTTATTTGATTTTATTTATTTTAATTTCATAAATATAATATAATTTAAGCCTAATTAAGTTGATGTGATTTTTTAATCTATTAGACTTTATTTGATTTTAATATTATCATATATTTTTTATATTATTATTATTAAATTTTAAATTAAATAAAATTTATTATTATTTTATTTTTATTAAATATTAACTTAAATAAAAATTACTATTACTATGTGTCTTTTTTCAGTTATGTTAGACTTTATTTGATTTGGTTTATTTTAATTCCTTAAATATAATATAGTTTAATACATAATTAAGTTTATGTGATTTTTTTTATTTGTTAGACTTTATTTGATTTTAATATTATTACTTATTATTTATATTATTATTATTATTAAATTTTAAATTAAATAAAAATTACTATTATTATTGTGATTAAATTTTAACTTAAATAAAAATTAATATTACAATGCTTCTTTTTTCAGTTATGTTAGAGTTTATTTGATTTTCTTTTTATTTTAATTTCATAGATATAATATAGTTTAATTTAGAATTAAGTTCATGTATCTTTTTTTTATTTGTTAGACTTTATTTGGTGTTTTTTGTTTCATTATTTATTTATTTATTGCAATAGATGCTCGACAAGGGGGATCCACTCATTTGATGGGATGATTCTTAAGAAGGACAAAACATTTACAATATAAATAAAAAAGACTATTAGGACTAAAACTACATCTCGCTGCTCCATGAAAGCATGATCCATGTCATCTCGTCCCTAATATGCTAGGCTACATCTGGAATGCCATCCATTCTCAATCTTTGCGCTATGAAATATACAATGTATGCCACACAGCTAATCGAATCAGGCTGATTAGGGATTTCCTTAATGCTGAAAATCACTGCAACCCAAGGATCTCTGCATTTTTTCTTAAAGTTTTCCTTCAAATGTCGAAAACAAAAGACATGTGGAACCTCTAGATACACTTTTCTCACTGCTCTTAGTATGGCTTTGTGTCGATCAGATACAATTATCAAATCATCAATCAATATTTATATGGTTCTTAGTTTTCTTAGGAACCACTCCCATGAATCATTTCCCTCCTCTTCACCAAATCCAAATGTAATGGGGAAAGTTCGTCCATTTCCATCCGCACAGACAGGTGCATAAATTTTGTCCTCGTATGCACCTTTCAAATGTGTTGCATCTATGATAATGATGGGTCTCATGTACTTGAAACCCTCGATTGAAGGACCAATTGCACAAAATAAAATCAAAAAGTGCTCCTCTCTTCTATGTATACAAGTCACTATGTTAGGCATTGTACGTTCCATGAGGTAGAAGTATGATGGAAGTTGTCTAAATGAGTCATCTGAAGTTCCATAAGCTATGTCCTTTGCATGTTGTAAAGATTGTCAGGCTTTGGTGTATCCTAGCTTCACCCCATAATTCTTCAGCATGTCTTGAATCACATTTTTGAGGATGTGATTCGCACTGATGATTTTACCAAAGTACACCCTTGTTTTGGCTTTGCTATACAGTTTGAATGAAAATGTGACTCGGGACAAACTTATGAATCACCCATATCTAGCATCCACCTCTACACTGTACACGTATCATAAAAATGAAATCTTTCTGATTCCTGGATCGTGCCTTGTATCTTGCCTTATCTGAATGTATCACATGATAGGGAAATATGTTCTTAAGTGAATATTGATCGACCGTTGGTGTCAATTCATCCTTACTGTTAAAAATTGCATCCTTCCCTATCAAACCCACTGCTGGACTGGTTTAATCTTTGGAATAATGCACCTCTTCATTCTCACCTCAATCCATATTTGTGAATTGAGTAGAAGAGTCTGGTACAAATTGCTCAAAAGGAATTAAGTGTCTGATCCCAGCATCGAAATTGTCGGGGACCTTATCATCATCAACACTGCGAATATGTTCTTCTTCATATTCATCATCATCAATGCAAATATTTTCGGATGTCCCAGATTCATCGTTTAGAGGTGATAATGTCTCAATCAGATTCCTTTTGTATGCATTCGCAAAGCCATCCCTTACATGATAACCACCACTCTAATGTAATATTTCAATTCTGTTAACGACCAATAGTTTAGGATCAACTTCCCCTTCAAATCCATGATCCCGTATATATATTCAATTTCCATTAATTTAATACTTCCATCAAACAATCTGGATGAAAATGAATTGGTTTAAATCAATCTTCATGCAGTGTGTCATAGTTCTCCTAAAATCTTCATAACTGATTTTGTTTGGTACAACTACCAGACGCGTCCTTCCACTTGGGGAACAATTATGATTTCCTGCAAGAATCCAAAGAAAGATATCTTCAAGAAAGTGTATAGGAAATAATAGGAAAAAAAAAGAGGGAGAAATATCTTAATAAAACTAAAAACAGAGAGAAAGAAGGGTCTAAATATTTTTTTTAAGGAACAAAAATAGTATAAAAATATTAAAAAAAGAAGAATCGCTTTGTGCCAATCACTTTCTCACTGCTCGTTGTATGCCTTTCTGTCAATCAGATATAATTAACAAATTATTTCGCAATTCGTATGCAATTCTGATCATTGTCCTCCTCTTCACTAAATCCAAATGCATGGGGAAAATTTTATCTGTTTGTTTCCATTCGCATAGACAGCTGCATAAATTTTGCCCTCGTATGTACCTTTCAAATATGTTGCATCTATGATAATGACGGGTCTCATGTACTTGGAAATTACGATCGAAGGACCAATGCACAAAATGGCCTCAAAAAGTTCTCCTCTCTTCTATGTATACTAGTCACTATGCTAGGCATTGCACGCTTGAAGAGGTAGCAGTATGATGGAAGCTGTCTAAATGAGTCCTCTGTAGTTCCATAAGCTATGTCCTTTGTCTGCTGTAAAGGTCGCCAGGCTTGGATGTATCCTAACTTCAAGCTGTAATTCTCCAACATGTATTAAATCACATTTTTGGGGGTGTGATTCGTACTGATAATTTTGCCAGCGTACATACGACCAATTGTGGATGCACTTACACCCCTATTTTGGTTTTGCTGTACTGTTTGAATGCAATTGTGACTCAGGACAAACTTGTGAATCACCCATATCTTGCATCGAGATCTACACTGTGCACGTATCGTGAAAGTGCAAGCTTCTGATTCCTGCATCGTTCTTTATATCTTGCCTTATCCCAATGTACCACATGATAGGAAAATCTGTTCTCAAGTGAATACTAACGATTTTTCTGCCAATTCATCATTACTGTTAAAAATTGCATCCTTCCCTATCAAACCCATGGGTGGAACGGTTTCATCTTCGGAATAATGCAACTCTTCATCCTCACTGCAGTTCATGTTTGTGAATTGAATAGAAATGTCCAGTATAAATTACTCAAAAGGAATTAAATGTCTGATCCTATCATCGAAGTTGTTGGAGACGTTATCATCATCAACATTGTGAATATGTTGTTCTTCATATTCATCATCATCATCAGTGCGAATATTTTCGGAAGGTTCATCGTTTAGAGGTGCAAATGTGTCAATTGGATTCTGATGAGGACATCCAAACCGATCCAACTCAAGGATATTGCGGACCAATCGAATTATTTAGGGTTTGTTTCAATTAGGATTATTTTCATCTTTTCCGTTTCATATTTGGATTTTTTTATTTTTCGTTTCTTATTGGTTTGCTATTGTTATTAGGTTTAATGTTATCACCCTATATAAGTTGTTTTAGGGTCTCATTATTAAAAAACTTTGTTTTCGCTTCCTTCTTTGATTTCTGAATTAAAGAGAGAAAATTGCTTCATTGTTTTCTTCTTTTTTTTTCATATTACCTTGAATTGAAAATTCAAGTGATCCTGATTCGTGAGTGATCATGGAGAACATCCAATCTTCCTTCTCATCAAGTTTTCAAAAACCATCTTACACGAATTTTGTTTCCGACCAAGTAGATCGTTCACGAGTTGCAGGAAATCGATAATTGTCCTGCATTAAATGGTATCAATGCTTTGATCTGCTTCTTCTGATTTTCGCCACCACCATCACCAAAACTAAAAATTCTTTGCCTATCAGAAAACCCTATTTCAAAATTTTTTTCGGAATGGATCGATACAACAAAGAACCTTCTCTTTCTGGTGTTCTAACCACACACCAAAAGATGATGGAGGTGCTACAGGCCATGATAGCGCACTTAGAAGCTCGAAATCATCTTCAACCTCGACAAGAAAGCGAAGGTCACGACAACAATGGAGACAGGCAAGTCGGCAATGTTGAAGAACTATCGATTCAAAGAGGGCTCGATTTTGACCTCGATGTGTAGCCCCAGCAAGAATTAGTTTGCAATCTGTCACTAAATGGAAATGCCCAATTAGCTGAAAGATCTACAAGCGGACCTGCTTGTCATGGAATACAAGAAGATGAAGACGATGACAATTTGGAAACTCCGTCTATGGTCTTAGAGCACCCAGTGTCGGAACCACCCAAGTCTCTCAAGCCGTTCCGAAGTGGGCACACATCACAATCCTCCTTGGTGGCCCGTAAAGTACAGCTGAAGCTTCAGCAGTTCAATGTAGATTATGAGAGTAAAGATTTTGAGTAGGACAAGCCACTAGATAGTGTTCCAAACCATCAGTACTCCATGTGTAGTGGTTCAAAGTTTCCCTTGGATGGCAAGGGGTTTTAATGTCTCAATCATCAACCCAGCTGAAAGGAATCAAGAAGAAAGAGGTTGAACATGCTTCATCCTCTGGGGATAATGTAGCATCATCAAGCAAATTGATTTTTCCAAAGTTGATAGTTAGTCCTGTTCGAAGGTTCCAGTTCATTGTTTCAGATTCAGATTCTGATGAGCTCGTCTTAGTGGAGGTTTGAATAGCACAATCAATCAATTACATAAGCTAACTTATTCAGTATATGTCTTACAACTCTTCACCATTATGAGATCTCTACAGCATTGGAGGCACTACTTCATACAACGGGAGTTTGTTTTGTACTCGGATCATAAGGCATTGAAATTCTTACAAGGACAACACAAGTTGAGTTCTAGGCATGTGAAGTGGATCAGTTTTTTGTAGGAATACACGTTCAGCATCGAGCGCAAATGGAAGGAGAGGTATCCTCGAGGAGCTTTCCATAACCTCAAGCCGAAGAAGATCAGTTCTTGTCAGGTGCTGGAGAAGTTTGGTGACAACGTCAATAAGATGAAACTACCTGAAGATGTTTTTATTTCTGATGTTTTTAATGTCAGACATTTGACCCCTTAGACAGGTGAGAACTCAAGCTTGAGGAGAAGCTTCTCAGAGGAAGGGAAGAATGATGAGGACATCCAAACCGATTTAACTCAAGGATATTGTGGACCAATTGAGTTAGTTAGGGTTTGTTTCAATTAGGGTTATTTTCATCTTTTCCGTTTCATATTAGGATTTATTTATTTTTCGTTTCCTATTGCTATTAGCTTTACGGTTAACACCCTTTGTGTTTCCTATTCCCTTTACGTTTCCTATTGTTATTAGGTTTAGGGTTATCAATCTATGTAAGTTGTTTTAGGGTCTCATTATTACAATACTTTGTTATTGTATTCCTTCTTTGATTTCCGAAATAAAGAGAGAAAATTGCTTCATTGTTTTCTTCTTTTTTTTTTTCGTATTACAATGAATTGAAAATTCAAGTGCGCCTGATTTGTGAGTGATCATGGAAAACATCCAATCTTCCTTCTCATCGAGTTTTCGAAAACCATCTTGAACGAATTCTGTTTCCAACCAACCAGATAGTTCAAGAGCTGTAGGAAATCGAAAATTGTCTTGCATCAGATTCCTTTTGTATGCATCAACAAAACCATCCCTTACATTATAACCACCACACTGATGTAATCTTTTAATTCTATTAACGACCACTATTTTAGGATCAGCTTTCCCCTTCAAATATATGATCCAGTATAAATCTTCAATTTCCATTAATTCAATACTTCCATCAAATAATCTGGATGCAAATGAAATTTGTATGTTGAATTGGTTTAAATTAATCTCTATGCAGTCTGTCATAGTTCTCCAAAAATCTTCATAACTGATTTCGTTGGTACAACTACCAAACGCCCTCTTCCACTTAGAGAACAATCATGATTTCCTGCAAGAATTCAAAGAAAAATATATTCAAGAACATGTATGGGAAATAATAGGAAAAAAAATGAGGGAGAAATATCTTAATAAAACAAAAAACAGAGAGAAAGAAGGGTCTAAATATTTTTTTTAAGGGGAAAATGAAGTATAGAAATATTAAAAAAAGAAGAATCGCTTTGTGTCAATCACTTTTCTCATTGCTAGTAGTATGCCTTTCTATCAATCAGATACAATTATCAAATCATCCCACAATTCGTATGCAGTTCTTAGTTTTCTTAAGAATTAGTCCCATGAATCATTGTCCTCCTCTTCACTAAATCCAAATGCAAGGGGAAAAGTTTATCTGTTTGTTTCCATTCGCACAGACAACTGCATAAATTTTGCCCTCGTTTGCACCTTTCAAATGTGTTGCATCTTTGATAATGATGGGTTTCATGTACTTGGAACCCACGATTGAAGGACCAATTGCACAAAATGACCTTAGAAAGTTCTCCTCTCTTCTATGTATACCAGTCACTATGCTAGGCATTGCACACTCCAAAAGGTAGAGGTATAATGGAAGATGTCTAAATGAGTCCTCTGGAGTTTCATAAGCTATGACCTTTGCCTGCTGTAAAGATCTCCAGGCTTGGGTGTATCCTAACTTCACGCCATAATTCTCCCACATGCCTTGAATCACATTTTTGGGGGTGTGATTCGTACCAATGGTTTTACCAGCATACATACGACCAATTGTAGATGCACTTACACCCTTATTTTGGATTTGCTGTACAGTTTGAATGCAAGTGTGACTTAGGACAAACTTGTGAATCACCCATATCATGCATCTAGATCTGCACTGTGCACGTATGGTGAAAGTGCAATCTTCTGATTCCGGCATCGTGCTTTGTATCTTGCATTATCTCAATGTATCACATGATAGGGAAATCTGTTCTCAAGTGAATACTGACCGACTGTTGCAGTCAATTCATCATTACTATTAAAAATTGCATACTTCCCTATCGAACCCATGGGTGGAACGGTTTCATCTTCGGAATAATGCACCTCTTCATCCTCATCGCAATTCATGTTTGTGAATTGAGTAGAAAGGTTCGGTATAAATTACTCAAAAGGAATTAAGTGTTTGATCCCATTGTCAAAGTTGTCGGGGATGTTATCATCATCAACACTGCAAATATGTTCTTCTTCATATTCATTATCATCATCAGTGCGAATATTTTCTTATGTCCTTGGTTCATCGATTAGAGGTGCGAATGTCTTAATCGGATTCTTTTCATATGCATCAACAAAACCACCCCCTGCATGATCACCACCACACTTATGTAATCTTTTAATTCTATTAACGACCACTGTTTTAGGATCAGCTTTTCTCTTCAAATACATGATCCCGTATATATCTTCAATTTCCATTAATTTATACTTCCATCAGATAATCTAGATGCAATTAAAATTTGTATATCGAATTGGTTTAAATCAATCTTCATGCAATCTGCCATAGTTCTCCTAAAATCTTCAGAACTGATTTCGTTTGGTACTACTAACGGACGCTCCTTTCCACTTAGAGAACCATCATGAATAGCAATTCTAATGTAATCCATTTAATGCAAGCATCCAAAGTAAAATATATTTAAGAACATGTACTGGAATAATAGAAAAAATGCACCTCGGGAGGGAGGGGGGCTAGGAGAAATATCTTAATAAAACAAAAAAACAGAGAGAAAGAAGGGTCTAAATATTTTTTTAAGAAAAGAAAAAAAAATTTAGAAATATTAAAAAAGGAAAGAGAAGCTCGAGGGTCGAATTGACCCTCTGGAAGGTCGAAATCATCCTTCGATAGCCGAAACGTCCCTCTGGAAGGCTGATTCAGATTTTAAAAAAATTCTCGAAGGTCGTTTCAACTTCAAATACTCTACAACCTCCTTTCTTTCCTTCTTTACACCAAACAAATAACACAAAAAGGACAAACACCAGTTCCCAAGAACACTTCAAAATTAAAATACAAGCATCGATCACCATAACAGTAAAAAAGAAAAATAAAAAGAATTCTCCGAACACCCAACGACGCTATCTTGGTCTTGTGAAAAAAAAAACAACTCTCCCAAACTCAACGCACTACACCAACTGTTTTTCTTTTGTTTTTTGTTTTTTTTTTTTTTTTTTTCAATAGGGGGAATG
Source organism: Parsonsia alboflavescens (assembly GCA_028571225.1). NCBI lineage: Eukaryota > Viridiplantae > Streptophyta > Magnoliopsida > Gentianales > Apocynaceae > Parsonsia > Parsonsia alboflavescens. The sequence continues at coordinate 4,561 of JAOXNR010042679.1, read as the reverse complement.
AAGGTTCATTTCACTAAAGGTTTTTTCAACTTCCACCGAAGGAAACTTCATCAATGATGTAGTTGTATTGTTTTCAATTCGGTTTTATAATAGTGGAATGGTAGTTTTAGTGTTTTGAATGTTGTGGGGCAATATAGAAACTACATGTTAAAAGTGAATAAAGGTTAGTTTTTTTTTTTTTTTTGTCAATTAAAAGTCAAAATGTGCATAAAGTGGAAAGTTAGTTTTAGAGTTGGATAACCTATAAAATTTTGTAAAGATTTGAATAAAATAGAAATCTTTCTATTCAAATTGGGCAAATCGGAACACACCCCAGTTTTCTAGCGTCCCATTGGATAAAAGACTATAACTTATATTGTGCATATAAAGTTAATTTTGATATTTCAAATACTATTTTTTTAAAAAAAAATTTTGAATAGAAAATTACAATGATTAGAGAGAATTGCAAAAAAATTAATTAATCTAAATTTTGTTCTAAAAGAAAGATGATGGATCTTGATCTCCCAAATTTATTCAAGATGAAACAATAATTTATTCAATTTTCTTAAAAAGTAATAACTCCTCAAACCTTAATGTGTTTCTAAATAAAATACTATGACTTTCATTTTTTTTTAAAAAAAAATGGAGACAAAAGATACCAAAAATAATATATTTGGAGATACCAATCATCCACTTTTATTTAAGATACAAGTTCCTATCTAATACTAATATTTTTCTGGAACGAGTCATGAAACTTAGATGTTGGAAAAACATATGTTCCCAATATTTTGCGTTATGTGATTGGAAAGACACTTTCATTTGTTTATTTGTGTTATCTTTTCCTTCCATTTGGTTTTGCTTTTTCTATATTAAATAATTGTGTATTGGAAAAACTTAGCATTGGAACAATTTGAAATATATATATATAAATATATATATATATTTAATTTATATATAAATATATAATTTGTGTTTTACAAGTTATTGGTGAACATTTAATTTCCAAACAAAGTACTTCCATTTCTCAGAAAATCCCTGAGTCTAGTACTTCATCCATTCCTCTTTTCAAACCTCATGAAATTCCTTCCCAATTTCGGCAGGAGTTAGGAAGCCGAAAACCTGTTCTTACTGAACTCCAAAGAAGGATAGCTGAAATAGAAAAATCTATATCCAATTCCAATCCAACCACTCCTCAGCAACCTTCTACTTCCAAACATTCAGTTTCTGCCTTAGGAGAAACCGATTCTGAATCCGAAAGTCAAACTGACCCCCAGGATTCCGAGAGTCAACCCATTCCTCTCGAAATCGATCCCCTTAGGATTTCGAGACCCAACAATTGGAGACAACCTCAAAAACTCTACTATTCTAGAGCAACTCATCCTGATGTAGGATTAGAAGAAAGCCCCAACATCCTCCAAAATGCCTATAATGCCAACAACATCTATGAATGGAACATAGATGGCCAAACAGAATACAATATTCTATCCAAACTTCAGCAGATGACTATGGTAGCCACTGCTTACAGAACCACTCACAATAGTTCTGATCCTTTATCAGCACACATCCTAGTGGCCGGATTTACTGGTCAACTCAAAGGTTGGTGGGATGAACATCTCACTGATTTAGATAAACAAAATATTTTCCAAGCAGTCCGTACCAGTCAAGATGGTACTCCAATCATCCAGGATGGACATACCATCCCTGATGTTGTCTCAACTCTTATTTTCACAATTGCAAAAACCTTTATAGGTAACCCAGGAATTTTTAGGGAGAAATCCACTGAAATCCTCAACAATCTAAAATGCAAAAACCTTTCTGAATTCAGATGGTACAAAGACACCTTCCTCACTAGGATTTATTCTAGACCCGATGGAAATAACCAATATTGGAAAGAAAAATTCCTTGATGGTTTACCAAAATCTCTTCGAGACCTTGTTCGAGAAGAACTCCAAACCCAGTATAATGGCATTGTCCCTTATGAGCACATTACATTTGGCCAACTTACCAGCCAAATCCAACAAGTAGCTATGAAAATCTGTAAGCAAGATAAAATGCTTAGGCAACTTGCTAAGGATAGAGCCCAAAGAACTAAAGATTTAGGCTCATTTTGCGAACAATTTGGTCTCCCTTCCTGTAGCACTAAAACCCATAGGAAGTACCGGACCAAACCAAAATCTGAATCTAGACCGTACAAGCCTTATAAATCCAAGCCCAGAAATTTCAGGTCTTCCAAACCTCAGACCAAGCTTAGAACCCAGTTTAGGCCCAAAAGAAATTTTCAAAATCCAAACTCATCTAAAACAGTTATTTGTTTTAAATGTCAACAACCAGGCCATATGGCTCGGTATTGTAAATTATCCAAAAAGATTCAAAATCTTTCCCTAGATTCTGACATACTATGCCAGCTCCAAAATCTTCTTATTCAATCCGACTCTGAATCAGATCTAGCTGATGATGAGCATCTTAATCAAATTCAGGATGATGACTTATCCTTATCCTCTTCAGATTCCGAGTCATCTCCAAAACTCAATGTTTTGACCAAAGAACAAGATCTCCTCTTAGAACTAATAGGAAAACTTCCTGACGGGTTCGAATCCCGTTTCCTGCTAGTACCAGCCCCACTGTGCACGTGCCAACGGGAAGGAAATGCTTGTACTCCGTCGTAGGTTGCAGAGGTAATGCTTACTGGTATGGCGGCCAGTTCTAGGTGGTGGAAGGGGACACGTGGCTGAAAGGGTACAAATGCGGTAACTGGGCCTTGACTAGACAACATATGTTTTCTACAAATGTGGCGCTGGAGAGAGGGGGAGCTTTCCACATTTTTGGAGTATGGACAATTTGGATTTGAACTGAAGTATTAGTGATAAATGCTCCAGTTTTCTTATCTGTATGGGGGTTGAAAGAAGCACTCTGGGAATCAACAAGAATCAATTCATAGTACTTTTGGGTGAATTTGGGAGATCTTTGAACAAAATTAATATTTGGCCCAAAGAGTTTTCGAGCGGCCAATTGGGGATTTGGATCCCAAAATTCTGGTTCCATTTGTAAAAGTTTATAGGTTTTGGGATTTTTGAGGTAACTGGGTCCGGAAGAGGAACCTGTTACTGAAGAATGTGGGGTTGGTTCGAAAGATTGAACCATTTGAGATGCAGAATGCATCAGTGCCGTGTTTTTGGTTGGGGTTTTAACCGCCAATTGTGAAGAAGAAGTTGGGGGTTTAACCGCCAACTGAGATGGGGATGGTACCTGTGTGGGATCAAAGTGCATCAATTTGCACCATCTGATCCAATCTTCTTCTGTGAATTCAGACGTTTGGGATTGAGCTTCTTGCTCAACAAGTTGGGCCCATGATGGTTTGGGTAAATTGCCAACAGACAAAGATCCTGCTAGAAATGTTTGGGGGGTTTGAGGTATACTCAAAGCATAATCTTTTGGAGAAGTAAACATAGGTTTACTGGGTGAATTTTTGGGAGCCTGGACCGATTGGTCAGGGGCTGGTAAAGCTGGAAGCTCAGTGAGCTTCATTTTGTTCTTTTTTGGTGGCATGGTTAACTCCCCTGTAGAAATTCCCGAGTAAGAAAATCGGGTAAGGAATTATTAGTACCAGGTATATATTCTATATCAAAATCAAATATAGAAAGTATAGCTTGCCATCTAGCAAAAATCTGTTTTGAAGCTAAATTTTTAACATCTTTTGTCAAAACATATTTTGCAGCTTTGCAATCAATTCTAAGTAAAAATTTAGAATTAAGCAAATCACTTTGAAATTTTGATATACACAAAACAATGGCAAGTATTTCTTTTTTAATGGTGGGGTAGTTCTGTTGAGCAGAATTCCAATGTTTTGATGTAAATGCAACAATGCTTTCTTTACCATTTTTTCTTTGCTTTAGGATACCACCGTAACCTAATTCGGAGGCATCAGTTTCAACAATTTTGAAAGCAACAGGATCCGGAAGTGCCAAACAAGGAAGTTGTTTAACACAGGATTTAATTTGTTGAACAATTGAAGTGTGGACATCTGTCCATGGAGGAGGAGACCTTTTGAGCCTGTTGTGGAGAGGTTTAATCAAGGTACTTAAACCTGGGATAAAATCAGACACATAATTTATGCATCCTAAAAATCTTTGCAATTGTGTTTTATCAATTATCATATCAGGAAATTTATCGGCAAATTGGATAGATCTTTGTATAGGAATAATAGTTCCTAAATGAATGTTGTGACCAAGAAATCGGATTTTAGTTTGAAATAAGCTGAATTTAGTCTTGGAAAGGACTAAACCATTTTTCTGAACATGTAAGAAAATATTCAAATGTTTAAAATGTTGTTCCAGAGCTTTTGAAAAAATTAAAACATCATCGATATACACAATGATAAACTGGGTATAAGGATTGAAAATGTCATTCATGATTTTTGAAATTCGGAAGGGGCATTTTTGAGGCCGAATGGCACATTCCATTGGTACTGACCAAAAGGGACAGTAAAAGCGGTTTTGTAGCGATCCTTAGGATCAATTTGAATCTGCCAAAATCCAGATTTTAAATCAAACTTTGAAAAGATTGAAGCAGAATGTAATCTGTT